>JASDQU010818098.1:13048-34587 GCA_032191745.1 Picea mariana
TTCTCTAGCACCCACTAGAAGGAAGCACCAACTCCCTAAATGTTCCAGCACCAAATTCCAGTCACACAAGCACTGAACTGTATAAAAGAGAACAATAGTTCTCCCTTGTACCACCTTGCCACCCTAGTTTTTTTGTATACAACCAGATGGAAGCTAAAAATCCCTATGTTGAATCACCCACTTGAAACTCTGAGGACACCAGTCCTCCCTAGCACCTCCCTACCACCTTGAAATATAAATCTTTTATTTTTATAACTTTATAATTGTGATACAAAATTTATCTATGGATTACCAGTATCATCACTATTGTGCTGCACTTGTTTTCTCTTCCTGCATCATTGTCTCTTTACTCACATAAATCACTCTCAACAACAACTCACATCTCTTCTCTTTCAGCGTTTTTATATTCTATGTGCACAAATTACATCCTATGCGCTATGCCTCTGCATGCTCTTCACTAGGTCAATATTCTTCCCTATAGTTTTTTCACTACATATCTTCCTCGCGACTACATGGATAACTAGAAGAATGCCTTCACTTTTCTATTCTTCATCATTTTCTCACGTCGAGTCCTTTTCCTAATCATCATGGAAACTCTTCCTCATCCCTGGCAGTTAGATCAATGCATTTATTATCACTGGGCATTATGCTGAGCTTCCTTAGCTTCTTTGGAAGTCGAGAATATTTGTCTTCTCTATCAATTACAACCAGTAAACTATGAATTCTTTGGCTTCTAAGACCCTTCCTTCGCGTGACCACCGACAGTGACCAAGCGCTTATTCAAAAGGCACTTCTTGATTTATGTCTAGTGAGTGATGTCTTCATTTCAAAATATGAAATTAGGCTATGAGCTTCATGTGACCACGTGATTGCAGGCACATCCATAATCGGTTTGAGGGAAACCCGCCTTTTGTGTTGCAATTCACTACGAGCCTCCACGTATCCTTTCTCCAAAATTGTGGTTTTGATTGCAGCCCGCTTACGAGTGTGGATCTCACGATATTGATGGTGCTCCTAAATGGACGGTTCAGATTTGACCTCTCAAGTCTATGGACCAGATATCTCCTTCCTCCATCAATGTCTGAGGTCAAATTGTGACCTCACGTGTCGGGTGTTTGAACGTGAGCCAACCTTGACTCTTCCAACTCTCGATATACAAAATAATCTCTATCAAATCAACAGTCCACGATCCTCTGTGATCTAATGGAACATATCTCATCGGGACATCGCATTTTGTGAAGTTAGATGACTACTCACCTCCCTTCTCATCACTTCTAATTTTCCAAAACCCACTCCAGATCAATGACCCACAACCCTCTATGATCTAATGGATGTGATCAAATATTGACCTCACATGTTGGGTGTTTATGGGGCATGTTATGGCCCCATAATAGAGTATGAGTGTGGATCTCACAATATTGATGGTGCTCCTGAATGGACGGTTCAGATTTGACCTCTCAAGTCTATGGACCAGATCTCTCCTTCCTCCATCAATGTCTAAGGTCAAATCGCGACCTCATGTGTTGGTTGTTTGAACGTGAGCCAACCCTGACTCTTACAACTCTCTATATCCAAAATAATCTCTGTCAAATCAACAGTCCACGATCCTTTGTGATCTAATGGAACATATCTCATCGAGACATCGCATTTCGTGAAGTTAGATGACTACTCACCTCCCTTCTCATCACTTCTAATTTTCCAAAACCCGCTCCAGATCAATGACCCACAACCCTCTATGATCTAATGGATGTGATCAAATCTTGACCTCGCATGTTGGGTGTTTGAACGTGAGATAACCCTGACTCTTCCAAGTCCTGATATCCAAAATACTCTAGATCAATGACCCATGACATTCCTCGATCCAACAAATATCCTCTGCTCTGGGAATTCGGCCTTTGGAAATCTCAAACCTTTATCCTTCATGTTTTCTTAGAAACTTTTCGCTCGAAGTTCATGATCCATTGACATGTATCCTTCTACACGATCAATGATTGAGAATACACCCAAAGTGATCTTTAGATTAGATGAATCGTATCGAATTTCGGTCTTCGACATTCAGGACTTTGGGTCTTTGGGCGAGTACTCAGGGTAAAACTATCGAAGAAAAAATTCTGAAGTGAAGTAACTCCTGCATCACTCAATGACGTGTCACGAGCCGAGAAACTTCCATGTGTCACTCGGATTTGTGATTTCCATGTACCTGAAATGCCAAATCAACTGCACACTTGTCATTATTTGATTGTGCCATGTGTCCTTGCTAACATGGTCTACCACATGTCCTCGAGGATGAGATTTGCTGACATAATCTGCTGATGTAGATCTCCCTAATCTAATGGTCATTTTTTGATCTCTAGATCCAACGGTTCTTATTCATTTTGGATTTCTGGGCTTCAGGTTTTTCAAATCTCAAACTTTTAGGAGCGTAACCTCCTCGCATCTCTATATCTAAAGTGAATGTTGTTCATTCGATCAGTATCTTGGATCGACAACTCAATATTTCTATGATGAAACATTTCTATATTAGCCTATCCTTCCACTCAAATTTGATCCGACGGCTCACAAAACTTCGCATTCCAGGGATTTCAAATATCAAACTTTCCTAAGTGTAAAATCCTCACATCTTTAGACCTGACGTAAGCATTGTTCATCGATCATGTTATTAGATCAATGACTCGATCTTTCTGTGGGATCCTCCTATCTGAACACTGGTTCGACGACCACTGTCCCCCTTCCTCTTGAGATTTCAAATCTCTCTGACATAGAAGGTTTCATAAGTGTTCAAAGGTCTCAACCTTTTCTCCTCCTGCGAATCGTTCTCTTCGACCTTGGCTGCACTTATGGAAAGTGCAAAGGGCTATCTCTTCTGAGCTTTGATCTATGGATATTGTTTGCTCTTCCTCCTAAGATTTGATTTTCATATCGTTTGCTTCTTCACCTGAAATTATTCTTTTTCTCTTTGCCATCATTGTTGCTTTCCTCACTGCTTCTTTTCTTGCCTATAAATATATAATCAAAGAAGCAAATATTCAAAATTTTAGAGGTCAGTTCGAACAACTAAATATGAAGGAAGATGAGAATATTGTAGCCTACTTCTTACGATTCTATGAAACATTGAATGCAATCATAGGATTGAGAGAAGAAATCGAAGAATCTGTAATTTTTCAAAAGGTAATAATATCTCTTCTTATGAGATTTGACCCTAAGATATCAACACTAGAAGAAATATCAAATCTAAACTCAATAAGCATGGACGAGCTGCATGGAATCTTCATAGAATATGAAATGAGAACTGAACAAGAAAATCTAGATGTAAAAGAAGCATCCTTCAAAGATTCCAAAAGATCAAAGAAAAAAGAAAAGAAACAAGAATAACATAGCAGCAACAGTGACATCTCGGAAGATGATGAAGAAGTGGCCAACTTTGTCAAAAGACTGAACAAGGGAATTGATGATAGGTATAGAGGTAAGATTCCTTTAATTTGTTTTAATTGTGATGGTATTGGTCATTTTGCTAACAAATGTCTCATAAGAAAAAAATAAATGATGAAGGTTACTCAAAAGGGAAACAAACATATAAAGGAACAAGAACTACAAAGAAAGTTTTCAAGAAAATCTTATGCACCAAAGAAGACATATCATCATCAAATGAAGATGAAGTCATTGATAGTGAGACAGGAAGAGCTCTATTCATGGGAGTAGAAGACTCTGATAAAGAATACTCTGAATAAGAATATGAATAAGTCGGAGAAGAATATGAAGAACTCGAAGAAGAAATTGAAGAGGAATAATTTGACTACCGAGAAGAATTGATGTGTGCCATAAAAGTTATCAAAAGAGAAAAGAAGAAAACCAAAAAACTACAAGCAGAGCTAGACAAGAAAGAATATACTCAAGAACTAGAACAAATGATCACAAATTTGAAGGTTTAAATAGAAGAAGATAAAAGAATTGAAGAAGCACTCAAAGAACAACTACAAGAAAAGGACAGGAACATTGAAAATTTGGAAGCAGAGATTGTCACATTAAGAAAGGATATTCAAAAGATGAATATGAAGAATAGCTAAAATGTTTTGGATGACATTATCAACAGTAAAAGATCTCATCTTGATAAGTCCGGACCTGGATACAATCAGAAAGAAAAGGGATCAATCTCTAAAACAACAGAGAAATAAACATATCCAAAAAGCTATGCAGAAACAATCAAAGGGGATAGGAAGATATACAAGGAATATTATAGGGAAACTCCTCCACCGAGAAGATTCATATTTCAGAATCAACAACAGAAAAATATGCCTCAAGAAGAAGAATGATTCATAAGAGCATCTCCTTTCACAAGATATTCAACTCCTGGGTATCAAACTATATTTTTTGGTTTATGTTATGCATGTAATAATTTTGGACATAAAGTTGTGAATCGCAACATAAAAAACTTTGAAAGTCATACACAAAAGGCTATCTAAGAAGGCCTAGTGAAACACAAATAAGAAGTTACAATAGGTTTGAATCTTTGAGCACTAAAGTGGAATGTTACAAATGTCACAACTTTGGAAACATGGCCAAAGATTGCATAATGACAATCCCTCCTAGAGAAACATAACATAATAACAACAGTCACAGACGAGAACCTTAGAAAAGGACATCGATAAGAAAGAAGAATCAATATAGCAATGAAGAATGCACACTCACTCTTCAAGATAAGCAGAAAAAATGTTGTTGGTATGTTGACATGGGTTGTTCAAAACACATGACAGGTGATAGAGACAAGTTTCTTACATTAAGAAAGGAAAGATATGGACCAGTCTCCTTCAGAAATGACAATTCAACTAAAATCATTTGAAAAGGTACAGTAAGAATTGGGAACAAGAATACAAAGGAAGAAAATGTTCTACTAGTAGAATATATGAAACATAATTTTCTAAGTGTAGGTCAAATGTGTGACCAAGGTCATAAAGTTACTTTTGATTTACAAAAGTGCAACATAAGAAAAAGGTTCAATAAAATTGATTGGTACAGGTGCAAGAACTTCAAGCAACATATATGTGTTAAGTGAAATTGGAAATGAAAAGTGTTGTCTAGGAAATGAAGATGAAAGTTGGCTATGCCACAAAAGAATGGGTCACATACATTTTGATAACCTTTTCAAAGTCAACAAAAGAGAAGTAGTAAGATAAATACCCCAGATCACGAACCCAACCAACACTTTATGCAAGCATTGTCAACAAGAAAAGAAAACAAAGACCAGGTTCAAATCAAAGGAATATTCAATGATAAGACCACTGGAAATTGTGCATGGTGATCTAGTTGGACCAACTACAACAAAGGGTTTAAAAGGTGAGAAACACTTTATGTTATTAGTTGATGACTATACAGGAATGACTACAGTTTGCTTTCTCAAGAATAAGTCAGAATCTTTTGAAAACTTTAAGATCTACAAGGAAATGGTTGAAAATGAAATGGATTAAAAAATCAAATGCTTGAGGTATGATAATGGAGGAGAGTTCACTTCAAAGGAACTTATGGACTACTACAAAAGTGATGGAATAAAAAGGAAATTCTCCATTCCTAGGACACCTCAAAAGAATGGAATTGTTGAAAGAAAGAACATGACATTACATGAAATGGCTCAAACAATGCTAATGGATTCCAATTTGATAGATATATTTTGGACATAGCCAATGCATACAAAATTTCACATTCAAAACATAATGATGCTAAAAAAAAACACTGACAAAACTCCCTATGAGCTAAAGAATCCGTTCACCAAAACAAACACACCTAGCACTCTTATCTACAATTGAAACAAACTGTTTTGAAGAAGCTATCAAGGATGAGTTTTGGAATAAGGCCATGGATGAAGAATTGAATGAAATAGAGAAAAATGACACTTGGGAATTGGTTCTAATACCAAAGAATAAGAATGTGATCGACACAAAATGGGTTTTCAGAAATAAATTGAATGAATATGGACAAGTTACAATGAACAAAGCTAGATTGGTATGTAAAGGATATGCACAGAATGAAGGAATAGAATTTGAAGAGACATTTTCCCCAGTTTCCAGAATGGAAGTAATCTATTTTCTTTTAGCTTATGCATGCTCCAAAAATATTAAAGTGTATCAGATCGATGTAAAATAAGTTTTTATGAATGGGGAACTTGAATAAGAAGTCTAAATTGAACAACCATAAGGATTTCAGTTGTCAGAGAACACAGATTATGACTGTAAATTAAAGAAAGTCTTGTATGGTGTAAAACAAGATCCTAGAGCATGGTACTCTAGAATGGATAAGTACCTACATTAGGCATGGTTCAGAAAAGGAAGTGCATACATCAACCTCTACATCAAGGTAAGTCAAGATAATATTTTATTAATTGAATTTTATGTTGATATTATTTTTCGTAGTGATGATGACGGGTTAAGCCAGAAATTTGCAAAGGATATGCATAATGAATTTTAAATATCGTTACTTGGAGAACTATACTTCTTTCTGGNATCATAGAAATGCTAAAGAGGTTCGGAATGGAATATTGCAAACCAGTTATCACTCCCATGCAAACCAGTTGCAAGTTGAGCAAAGATGATGATTCAAAGTCTATATATCAGAGGACATAGAGGTCAATGATTGGCATCCTACTATAGGTGACAACCTCCAGACCAGATGTAATGTAGGCAATTGGACAGGTGGCACGATTTCAAGAAGCACCAAAGGAATCAGATGTATTAGCAGTGTAGAGGATTTTCAGATATATCGAAGGAACATAAGAGTTTGGATTATGGTGTACAAAATAAAAGGATATATCACTTATTACCTATACAAATGTAGATTGGGTAGGTTGTATTGATGACCAATGAAGCACCAATGGAGCAATGTTCTACTTGAGTGAGTGTCTAGTATCATGGCTAAGAAGGAAACAATCATCAATATATTTATCTACAATCCAGGTAGATTATATTGCAACAACATCATGTTGTACACAAGTTCTTTGGATGAAACAAACTTTGAAAGATATACAGGTTGAATATGATGAGCCAATTCCAATCTATTTTGATAATACAAGCACCATTAGTATCTCAAAGAACCATGTGATGCACTTCAAGATGGAGCACATTCCAATAAAGTATCACTTTCTATGGGAGAAGGTTGCAGAAAAGAACATTAGAGTTCAGTGTGTAGGCACAAAAGAACAAGTGGAAGACATCTTTACAAAACCACTTCCACGAGAAGCCTTTGAGTAATTTCTCCATAGACTCGGAGTTATTTCTACTCCAAAATGAATGATTTTGAAAGATTATCTTATATTTCTTAGATGTACACAAGGAAGCACCATAACGAGGATAGTTTAGTTAGGGGGAGCTACCCCAGATACAAAGATACCTTTGACATTGATGTCAAAGGGGTAGAGATTCATCAGATCCAGAGGACAGAGGCATGGTTCCAGGGGGAGAAATGGTCAGAAATATGCATAGGACAGAGGCATGTTTCCAGGGAGAGCATGAGCGATATGACTTCAACATTGCATGACACAATTTGCATTTTGCATCAGAGTTTTTCCATCAATGCCAAAGGGGGAGATTGTTGATTAAGGTTTATTTTCATTGATGTCAACCTTTGAAGAAAGACCAATAGAACAAAGGTTTTGGTAATGGAACCAATTTTTTTTTATGTAAAGATGATTCATTATTGTCTTCTCATGGTTGATAATAAGTACAAATGGATGAACTCCAAAGTGGTCCCCTTATGGTGAAAGTCCTCACAGAAAGATGCTTTGTGGATTGACTTATCCTAGAAGTATTGTTAGAGAACACATGTTTATTTGTGGAACAATGAGATGAAGGTCAGTGAATGTTTTAGTGAAACTATCCTAGATTAATATTTCTTGTCATGCCATTTCCGGTGGTATGTGGAACGTCACATAACTCCTCACGATTAGAGAGTTATGGCCATGAGAAGTTGGAGAACCCAGGTTTGGGTAATGGACCCAAGTTTGTTTGATGGATAATGATGTTATTTTTGATATGTTTTCAGGTAATACTATTTTATATGAATAGTACATGACATTCCATTTTTGGTGGTATGTGGAACATTACATAACTCCTCACGGTTTGAGAGTTATGGCCTTACGAAGTTGGAGGACCCTCATATGTAATCTAGAAGCCCCAAAAGGTCAAAGTAGTCAAAGTGGTTTAAGATATTTTATATGGTAAATAATAAAATGAAGTTGTGAGTGTACTATAATTCAAATTGAATACAAAATAAATTATTTAAATAATAAATTTAATGGAGAATTTAGAAGTGGGTTAACCCTAAAATAAGGAAAGTGGGCAAAGTAACATAGAAGATGTTTTTAAGGAAGCTACTTAGAGAGTATAACTAAGAGGCAAGGCTCTTTCACTTTAGAATACACTTGAGCATATTGAATATCTATAGTTGTATGAGGTAACCAAAGGATATCTAAGCCGAATTTCAGAGGGAAGGTGAAGAAAATAAGGTCAGAATTTAAGGGAGGATAAATTCTTTTGATGATGCTTTCTAAGATCCATTCATCAAATATTTTGTGCGGGGAATGCTCTACAAGGTCAGTCTCTAGAATAAGAAAGAATTCAACAAGGTATGTGATCATATACACAAGTTCTATTACAGTGTTACAAATCATATTTGGATGATGAAATTGATGAGGGCTTTTGGTTGAGGTACATGTTGGGTACATGGTTGAGACAAGTAGTTGATGAGTTGGCACATGCATGAGGTGTATAGTTGATGATGTTCGTACATATTTATGAGACATAGTTGATGAGCAGTTGACACATGACTGGTACATACTTGTTACATGGTTGGATGCACTTGTTTATGGTACATGTTGATTACAGGTTGTTTGGTACAGGTTGGTGCATGGTTGATGCACTTGTTCATGGTACAGGTTGATTACAGGTGATGAATGGTTGATGCATGGTTCAGGTTTATTGGTACAGGTTTACAATGGTATAACTCACTGTGATAGTGTGACAGTGGTTCCATCATTCTACTTCTACTTCAGGGTGGTTGGACAGGGCAAGGATAGGTGGTTGTAGCCATCTTCTGGTTGTAGTTGGAGAACATAGGGGGTTGTAGCCTCCTTCTGGCTGTAGCCAAAGAATTGGGGAGTTGGAGCTTCCCTCAGGTTGTATCTTGAGAAACTAGGGGGTCAGAGCCTCCTTCCAATTGTAGCTGGAAAACAAAGGAAGTTGGTGCTTCCAATGAATGTAATTCTTCACGTTATATAAGAGAAAGAATTTTGTGGTTTTCTCCCTCTTTGGGTTTCCAGGTAAAACACTGGTGTACTGTGTATGTGTATGATTGTTCATTTGTTCATTACTCATTATTGGATGATATTTCTACATTGATATAACACTTGGATTATTTGGTTAAAAAGGATTACTATTTATCTATTACTAATTCACCCCCTTTATTAATCGAACATGTTACCTATGAGAAATATTACCTATAAAGTATGTATTGATTTTAATTTTTAAAAACTAATTTACAAGCTAAAAATTAATTATTTTAACCAATTGTTGTATCTAAAAAATAATCGTTTTAGCCAAATGTTGTATTGAGATAGTGATAAAGTTAAAAAAATTATACTATCTTCTTAGATGAAGCTATGTCTTGATTTAAATAGTGGGAAAGAAATATAGGGAGAAAGATCGTGTAGTAGTATCCAAATAAATCTTTTTGAGTTAGTATATCAAACATTTTATACCAATCTAACCAAGTTATTAGTATTATTTATTTTCCAAAACATAAAACCAAATTAAATCAACTTTAAAAACATAAAATAATAAATTCATTGATGATGATGTTATGAAAGAGTTGGGATATCTTCTTCCCCAAAGTTTATCACTTGAACTGAACATTGAGAAAGAAGACTCGAGAACAAGACTACGTGGTAACGTCTAAATAAATCTCTCTCAGTTATTGTATCCAACATTTTGGTAGTGTATTTGTGATGCCAAGTACAAACAATCGGCTATCCTTATATAGATCGATTAAAACTAGGTTCTCCTCCTTCGCCTCCATTAGGACCATTCTTGCAATAGTAATATACTTGAAAGGACATGTGATTGTTTTTAGTTTTTTTAAGAGGATTTTAATGAGTAGATTTAATATTTGAAAAAGTTGTGGTCATACCAAATAGTGATTTAATGAAAAAAATTAGGTTTGTCCTTGGCTTAATATTCGAAACAAAATATTTAATCGCCAACTTCCCACAAGGTCTTCCATCCTAGTTGTAACAATTAAAAACTTCAAAGTTATACTATCTTACATATTGTAAAAGTTAAAAATGGGTACGGAAAAACATGTTAATGTCGTAAAAAATTACTAAAATTCATTGCCTTGACTTCAATTTGCATGCCCACATATGGTTTTTGTGCAACATTGTTAGGGTGCATCTTGATATCATTTAGAGAAATAAGGCTTATTTTACTTGTTGAATCCACCATATGTAAGTTATGAAAGCATAGAATTTGTAGAAACTCCTTAAAGTTCAAAGAGTGGATGTAGAGGGAGGGGCTACTTAGAATAACATAAGTCAACTAATGTGGGGAGGAAGGGGGACAACTTTTTGAGGAGGTTGAGGTGGGTGCAATTAATCCAACAAGTGATTGAAGAGACATAAAATCTAAGGCCAAATTTAGTTTCTTCCTTTGATGTATCGTCATGGTGGTTCTGAATTCACTCTTCCACTCCTGAATTTTTAGAGTATGATTTGCAATCTCAACAACACTTTGGTCCATGGCACAACTTTCTTGCTAGGTTTGTTGTTCAAATTCCTCATTCTACTTGTTCCAATGGATGGTCAATTTAATAACAGTGCATTGGTATTTTGTTTCCTCCTACTAACATTATTGCATTTCCTTATGCACCTATGTAATCTCACAAACGACACAACTACACCCTCTTTCATAATCATAGTGTTCCATCAATTTAATTGTTCTACCTAACAACTAACAACTAGATAGATAAAACCACAACTAGAGGATCCATACCTAGTAAATGCCTTCTCTTTTACTTAGAGATGAAGCTGATGTTTGAATTGGAAACAAATGAATCAAGCCATATCACATATACTTTCTCAATAAAGCAACATGCTCTATGTAATTAATTAATTGTTAAGAACTTCAGAGCCCATGAAAATGATGAATATATGAAATGACAATGACAATCAGGGTGCCTTAACTTACCATCCAGTTCCAGTTGTATGATGAGGCATGTTAATGGTTGTATATACTCTTTGAAGCACTTAATCTTTATGATTTGAGAGAGGGGGTAAGGATATGGTTTCCATAGTCCCCTCATTTAACTTAAATATCTCCTATTCCAAAGTTTCTCATGTAATGGCCTACCGTCAACGTCCACAATTTTCTTTTATAAGAAATGAAAATTTTCAATTTCCTTAAAATATTTTATCAACATTACAAATTCATTGTATATGTCTAAAAAGTTTGACATTTTTAAGAGAGATTTCGTAATATAAAAATATAAAAATTATTATTATTCCCTAAATATTATTTCTTTTTAAACCCCTTAGATTTTAGAATAGCTAGAACCTTGAAAACAACTAGTGCATCCAACTCATTAATGTTATGATTCCTATCACTTATGCAAACTATTTTTTTTTTCTTTCAACTCAAAAATAAACCCCCACATCCCCTTAATATAGATATATTACTCTCCTTACTATAGATATATTATTATAATAAGACGCTTGCATCACTACTTTTCTATAGAAAAATGTTTGTTTTGTTCTGATCATATACACAAACCTATTGGTATCAAATGCAATACCATAAAAAAAATACTATTATAATAACATATCTATCAATTATAATTAATATAGATATATTACTATCTATATTAATATAGATATATATCAATTAAAATTACTATTATTATAATAAATTACTATTACTTATGCAAACAATTTTTTTTTTTCTTTCAACTAAAAAATAAACCCCCACATCCCCTTAATATAGATATATTACTCTCCTTACTATAGATATATTATTATAATAGGATGCTTGTTTCAATACTTTTCTATAGAAAAATGTTTGTTTTGTTCTGATCATATACACAAACCTATTGATATCAAATGCAATACCATAAAAAAAAAATTTACGATTATAATAACATTTTTTTTCTTTAATAATTATGAGAGGTTCTCTTTCATGTACATATGTAGATATATTATTATAATAGGACGCTTGTTTGATGCAGGAGCATCACCAACTCATCAAGGAGCATCGCCCAAGACAAGCGAGCCAACATGAAAGATAACGAACAACTAGACAAGGCCAGTCGAAACTTTTTTTATTTTCATTTAAGATGATGTGCCAATGTATAAATGAACCATTTATGAAAGCGCTTTTGTATATTTTAGTGGACCTTGAGCCTTTAATCTCTCGTCCTTAGGTATATGAGGCATTTAATAGATTTAATGAAGGTAGATAAGATTTTATTTCCAGATTAGACAGTTTTAGATAGGAGGGAAAACGGATATAGACACCCTCACTTGTGGATTGTAACATTAGCCAGCATTCAGAAGAGAAGAGCAAACCGAGAAATCCGTGAAGAACATCCATGTACAGAAGATTGAATTAATAGAACGCAGTTCTGTTTCAATTTCATGGTTGTTGTTGTTTTCTCTGTGTGAATGTTATGTTCATGAATATTTGTTTCTAGGTATGCATTTGTTTTGTATATGTTGTGCATGTGATTTCAGGGTTTCAAACTAAAATCTAATGGAGAATAAGTTTCAATTGTTTCTCTGTCTGAGTCAGGAGATTCCTGCATAGAGTGCAGTTGAATTCATCCGCATAGAGTGTGTTGATGAGGGCTTGATAGGTAAACACTTATTCTCATTCTCCTAGAAATTATAGGGTTGTCGTGGGAGATGAGTGAAAAGAGCACAGGCGAAATTAGGAGTCTCAGTAGTAAATCTGAGCAGAAGAAGGCAAAGACTGTTGTTTCCAGAAGTGCACAGATTCTGAAAGACTCAACACTTTGGGAGTTGTTGAAGGTTGAACACGAAGAGTGTGCACAAAGTCTCTAAAGGAATCAAAGTTGACAATCTCAGGAGGGATAGTTCCTTCGTGATACCGTGGAGGAGAACTCAGGAGACGATTCGAAGAAAGTTCGAGCAGGAAGGAGCTTTAGATCGGGAGGAGTCCTTGAAGAGGGAAATTCAACAGTTAGGGTTTACAGAGGAACCTTGTGAAATCCCGCCAGCTGTAGATCTTGAGGAGATGAACATGGGTTAACTCTAGTGTGCTGAAGAGGATCCCAAGAGCCATCGGGATTTGGCTCATCGGGGAATCAGGGTTTGTTAAGACAGGAGTTTTGTGCCTGTTGAAATCGCGATTAGTGAATTTCTGACGCGAGTAGAACCATTGATCCGAGACAAAGGGAGTTGTTGGATCTGCACATGACCTTGCGTATTGAGTAATCGTGAGTTGAAGACCCAAGCTGGTGTAGCAATTATCGCGATACCGTGAGAGGTGATATCCCGATAGGTTCATAACCATCAATCGTGTGAGACGCATGTCAGGAGATCCCAAGGAGTTAGGGATCGAAGAATCGAGGTTCTCAATGCCAGAGAACATTTGCATGTTGGATTCGCGATCTGCGATATCCTGACAGTGATGTGGCAGTGTGGGACCACAGGTGCTGGTGGAGTACAGGTGTCAGAGGATTGAGTCTCGCACTGAGGTGACGACAGGTGGCGTTGCATATCGAAGTTCGAGGTTTGGCAAGGTTCGTGATATTGTGCATCAGGAATCACGAATTCCCAAAATGCAATTTCCCAATTTCTATGGGAGCGTGGGGTCCAGGCATCAGGGAGCAGAGGACAGGTGGTATCAAAAGTCGGGGATCGAAGATCCTAGAAGTGTGAGTTCTATGCTATTAGAACACATAAATTTTGAAATATCGATAAGGGTGAAGGACGTGGCCCTGTGGACTAGCAGGTCATGTGGGAAAGGAGTAGCCGGAGGGGCTAACGCCATAGCGGGAGCGCAGGACTCACAATCGAGTGAGTTCCGATTTCCCGATAAGACGTAGGGAGATCATCGATAAAACATCCTGTGGATGCAAAAAGGGTCCCAGTACGGGATTTGAAGGGCATTGTAGCTCCTTGGGCCTGAGAAGAAGAAGGTCTTTGTAGTTGCAGACGAGCCCTGGGTGGCGTCTGCACCAAGTGGTATCAGAGCCGGTTTGACTCTTTGTTTTCTGCAATAGGGAGGAAGAAAATTCACCATGCCGCCCAGAAGGGAGAGACAATCTCCCGACCTAGAAGACAGCGAGGTGAGGAGAAGAGGTAGGCTAGTAGGGAATCCAAAAATGGAAAGACAGATACGAGATCTCAGAGCGCGACTCGAAGAGATGAAAACAACTTAGAGACACACAGTTGGTGCAGGGGATCTTAGTGATTCTGATAATGAGGTTGAAGCTGAACCATAAGGAGAAGTTGCAGCTGAAAATGCAGCCAATGAGCGATTGATAAAAACTATCGCCCGGATGAGTTCAAAGACAAAAATGGATATTCCAGTCTATGAAGGGAGTCTAGATGCAAAAGAGCTGTTGGACTAGATCAGGGCTCTAAACACTTACTTTGACTATGAAGATATCGAAGAGGGTAAAAAGGTCAAGCATGCTGTCACAAAGTTGAAAGGACATGCAGCATTGTGGTGGGACGAGCTTCAGGAAAATAGACGTTCCAAAGGCAAACAAAAGATCAAAAGCTGGGATCGAATGATTGCGAAGATGAAGGCAAAATTCGTCCCAAGGGATTATCAAATCACACTGTTCAGGCGAATCCAGAACCTGAGGCAGAAGTTGATGACGGTGAAGGAATACACCGAAGAGTTTTACAAGTTCAATATCCGAGCAGGTCATCGGTAGAGCGATGATGAGAAGGTAGCTAGATACCTGAATGGTCTAAGATACGACATTCAAGATGAATTAAGCATGAAAACTATCAGAACTGTTGAGGATGCTTACCAGATGGC
Source organism: Picea mariana (assembly GCA_032191745.1). Classification (NCBI taxonomy): domain Eukaryota; kingdom Viridiplantae; phylum Streptophyta; class Pinopsida; order Pinales; family Pinaceae; genus Picea; species Picea mariana. The sequence goes on from JASDQU010818098.1 coordinate 28,093, forward strand.
TCTGAAAGACGAGGAGAAGCTGAGCCACAAGCAAGGGCAGCGAGGGCGAGGTAGAAGTCAGCCCAGAGGCAAGGCAGTTGCCCAGGAGAAATATCAGAATCCCAAGGAGGAATGGAAGAAACCTCAGGGTAAGATTGAGAGAGGTAGAACCTCACAGCAAAGACAACAATATGCTGAGATGAAGAGACAGCATACAGAGTAGGGTAGTAGTTATGCTGACGTAAACATTTTTCCTCGTACCAGAGGTAGGGGAAGAGTCCGAGGTGGAATCATCATATGCTACACATGTGGAAAGGATGGACACAAGGTAGTTGATTGTCCAGACAAGAAAAAGGACAGAGAAGAAACTCACATCGTCGAAGCACAGAGGCATGATGATGAGTCTGAAGATGTAGAAAGTGGAAGATCTCTTGGGATGCATAAAGTCCTTTTGACACCTGAGAAGGAGGTGGAGGATACAGCTCAGAGAAGACAACTGTTCAGAACTGCATGCAAGACCAAGGACAGGAAATGCAAGGTCATTGTGGACAGCGGAAGCACGGATAATCTCGTTTCAACCAAGATGGTGGAAAAATTAGAGCTAGAAATGACTGATCACCCATGTCCATATAAAGTCTCATGGCTACAAAAGGGACATCAGGTGAGTGTCACTAAACAATGTTTGGTTGACATCAAGATAGAAGGATATAATGATAAAATTCTCTGTGATGTTATACCCATGGATGTATGTCATTTGTTACAGGGTAGGCCATGGAAATATGACCGAAATGTGGTTCATGACGGGAGGATGAACACATACACTTTAGAGAAAGATGGAAGAACACACATGTTGCTTCCAATAAAGGATAAGGAGGTGATACCAGAAGTAAGAAACACCATACTTCTCATGAGTGGGAAGGAGCTTCTTACGGAGATGGAGAAGAAGGAAGATCCACCATTCTTTGTGGTCAGGAAACTGAGAATTGTCCTGACTAGCATGAGAGTGGATGACTTACCAGTTGAGATTCAGGAACTGCTGGAAGAGTTCGCTGACATCATCGTGGATGAACTACCTCATTCGTTGCCACTGATGAAGAGTGTGAGTCATCACATAGACCTCATACCAAGAGCCAGTTTACTGAATAAGGCTACGTACAGATTGACGCTGCAGGAAAATGAAGAGGTCAAGAAGCAGGTCTAGGATTTATTGGACAAGGGATTAGTCAGGGAAAGCTTGAGTCCATGTGTTGTTCCAACAATGCTTAGTCCGAAGAAAGATGGAGGTTGGAGAATGTGCACTGAATCAAGAGCGATTAATAAAATTACCATCAGGTACAGATTTCCACTGCCGAGAATGGATGATCTGATGGATTGCCTGAGTGGGGCAAATTATTTTTCAAAGAATGATCTGAAAAGTGGATATCACTAGATTCGCATGAGGGAAGGTGATGAATGGAGAATAGAATTCAAGATGAACAAAGGTTTGTACAAATGGTTGGTCATGCCGTTTGGTTTGACAAACACGCCGAGCACATTCATGAGGCTGATGAATGAAGTCCTGAGGGAATTCCTTGGAAAGTTTGTCGTCGTATATCTGGATGATATACTGATTTTCAGTAAGACGAAGACTGAACATTTGAAACATTTGGCCATTTTGATGAGGAAGCTACAGTAGGAGAAGTTGTTGATCAACATGAATAAGTCCTCATTTATGAAGACAGAGCTCATTTATTTGGGTTTTGTTATTTCAGAAAATGAGTTGAAAATGGATCCAAGTAAGGTGGAAGTGATCAAGAATTGGCCATCACTGAGAAATGTTTTCGAGGTGAGGAGTTTCCATGGATTGGCTAGTTTCTACCAAAAGTTCATCAGGATATTCAGTGGGATTAGCGCAGCAATGATGGACATAGTGAAGAAGCAGCATCAAATTTTTCACTGGACAACAAAGGATGAGAAGAGCTTCAATTTGTTGAAGTGGAAGATAACGGAATGACTAGTGTTGGTGTTTCCGGACTTCAAGAAGACATTTCAAGTGAAATGTGATGCAAGTGGATATGCCATAGGAGCGTTTTTGAGTCAAGAGGATAGACCAGTCACATATTTCAGTGAGAAACTGGATGATGCAAAGCTGAAATACTCAATGTATGATAAAGAATTTTATGCCATCATACAAGCATTAAAGAAGTGGAGGCATTACTTGATCCCGAATGAATTTTTATTGTACAGCGATAATCATGCATTGCAGTTTGTGAGTCAATAGGAGAAGTTGAACCAGAAGCATGCAAAATGGGTAGAATACATGCAGAATTTCAGATTTCTGATCAAACATATTTCAGGGACTGCTAACAAAGTGGCTAATGCTTTGAGTAGGAAATGTTTGTTGCTACAGGAATTCCGAGTCAAAACATTGGGTTTTGAAAATTTGAAGGACATGTGCGCAGAAGATGCAGACTTCGGAGAAGCATATGAAGCAGCTAAGAGTCCCGTTCTCAGGGATCGGAGCCCATGGATAGATTATATGATCCAGGAGGGATTGATGTTCAGAGGAAATCAATTATGGATTCCAACTTCCTCCATGAGGGAGAATCTACTAAAAGAAAGGCATAGTCGAGGCTTGGCAGGTCACTTTGGTCATGAAAAAACATTCGCGAAGCTGAGCGAATCATAGTTTTGGCCAGGGATGTGAAAATATGTCAAGAAGTTTGCTGACAAATGCAGGATTTGTCAACACTCGAAGGGGAGGAAACAGAATGCAAGTTTTTATCAGCCATTGCCCATACCAGAGAGACCATGGGAGGCAATAAGCATGGACTTTGTTCTGGTTTTGCCAAGGACGTAGAGAGGGGTTGATTCCATCTTTGTAGTGGTAGACAGGTTTTCAAAGATGACACATTTTATACCATGCCAGAAGACCAACGATGCGACTCACATCGTGAACTTGTTTTTCAAGGAGATCATTCGACTCCATGGATTACTGAGAAGCATAGTTTCAGACAGGGATACTAAATTCATAGGTCATTTTTGGAGGACCTTATGGAAGAAGCTAGGAACTAACGTAGCGTTTAGTTTAGCTTACCATCCGCAGATGGATGGGCAGATGGAAGTGGTCAATAGGAGCTTGGGAGACTTATTGAGGAGCCTGGTGACAGAGCACCATAGTAGTTGGGACAACATATTACCACAGGCAGAGTTTGCATACAACAATTCGGTGAATCAGAGTACAGGAAAAATTCCATTTCAAATTGTGTATGGGACACAACCGAGGGGAGTTTTTGAACTCAGGGAGTCAGAACGGGTTGTGACTAGCAGTGCTAGCGCAGAAGAATTCACTGAAGCAATGAAGGAACTTCACGATGAGGTGAAGCAACGACTGATAAACACAAATCAGGAGTACAAGTGTAGAGCAGATTAGCATCGAAGACAACTTCAATTCGAGGTTGGTGATCTGGTTCTAGCACACTTGAGAAAGGAAAGGTTCCCAAAAGGAGCATATAACAAGCTGAAAATGAAGAAAATTGGGCCATGAAGGGTCCCAAAGAAGTTCATAGAGAATGCTTATGAGATTGAGTTGTCAGATGGCATCGGGATATCTCTGATATTTAATGTTTCGGATTTATACCCATATAGGGCTGGAGAAGCAAAAACTAGAACTAAGGAACCAGTGATCCAGTGGTAGAAACAGTTACCAGTTGCAGAGAAGCCGCAGATGGAGTGCATATTGGACAAGAGAGTGGGAAAGAAGATCAAACAAAAGAAGTATTTCGAGTACCTGGTCAAGTGGACGAATCACCTAGTGGAGGATGCCAGCTGGGAGACAAAAGAAGTCATCCAAAAGCATGCACAGACCGTGCAGGAGCTCATGGATAGGAGCCCATGAAAATTTTCAAGACGAGGAGTATGATGCAAGAGCATCGCCAACTCATCAAGGAGCATCGCCCAAGGCAAGCGAGCCAGCATGAAAGACAATGAACAGCTGGACAAGGCCAGCCGAAACTTTTTGTGTTTTAATTTAAGATGATGCGCCAATGTATAAATGAACCATTTATGAAAGTGCTTTTGTATATTTTAGTGGACCTTGAGCCTTTAAGCTCTCGTCCTTAGGTTGATGAGGCATTTAATAGATTTAATGCAGGTAGATAGGATTTTATTTCTAGATTAGACAGTTTTAGATAGAAGGAGGGAAAACGGATATAGACACCCTCACTTGTGGATTGTAACATTAGCCAGCATTCAGAAGAGAAGAGAAAACAGAGAAATCCGTGAAGAACATCCATGTACAGAAGATTGAATTAATAGAATGTAGTTCTGTTTCAATTTCATGGTCGTCGTTGTTTTCTCTGTGTGAATGTTATGCTCATGAATATTTGTTTCTTGGTATGCATTTTTTTTTGTATGATGTGCATGTGATTTCAGGGTTTCAAACTGAAGTCTGAGGGAGAGAGAAGAGAATAAGTTTCAATTGTTTCTCTGTCGGAGTCAGGAGATTCCTGCATAGAGTGTAGTTGAATTCATCCACATAGAGTGCATTGATGAGGGCTTGATAGTTAAACACTTATTCTCATTCTCCCATAAATTATAGGGTTGTTGTGGGAGATGAGTGAAGAGAGCATAGGAGAAATTATGAGTCTCAGTAGTAAATATGAGTAGAAGAAGGTAGAGACTGTTGTTTCTAGAAGTGCACAGAGTCTGAAAGACTCAACACTTTGGGAGTTGTTGAAGGTTGAACACGAAGAGTGTGTGCAAAGTCTCTGAAGGAATCAGAGTTGACAAGCTCAGGAGGGATAGTTCCTTCGTGATACCGTGGAGGAGAACTCATGAGATGATTCGAAGAAAGTTTGAGCAGGAAGAAGCTTTAGATCGGGAGGAGTCCTTGAAGAGGTAAATTCAACAGTCAAGGTTTATAGAGGAACCTCGTGAAATACCGCCAGTCGTAGATCTCGAGGAGATGCACATGGGTTAACTCTAGTGCGCTGAGGAGGAGCCCAAGAGCCATCGGGATTTGGCTCATCGGGGAATCAGGGTTTGTGAAGACAGGAGTTTTGTGCCTATTGAAATTTGTGATTAGCGAATTTTCGACGCGAGCAGAACCGTTGATCCGAGACAAAGGGAGTAGTTGGATCTGTACGTGACCTTGCATATCGGGTAATCGTGAGTTGAAGACCCAATATGGTGTAGCAATTATAGTGATACCGCGAGAGGCGATATCCTGATAGGTTCGTAACCATCGATCATGTGAGACGCGTGTCAGGAGATCCCAAGGAGTCGGGGATCGAAGAATTGAGGTTCTCAACGCCAGAGAACACTTGCATGTTGGATTCGCGATCTGCGATATCCCGACAGTGATGTGGCAGTGTGGGACCACAGGTGCTGGTGGAGTACAGGTGTCGAAGGATTGAGTCTCACACTAAGGTGACGACAGGTGGCGTCGCATATCGGAGTTCGGGGTTTGGAAAGGTCCATGACATTGTGCATTAGGAATCATGAATTCTCGAAATGCGATTTCCTGATTGCTACGGGAGCGTGGGGTCCAGGCATCAGGGAGCAGAGGATAGGTGGCATCGGAAGTCGGGGATCGAAGATCCCAAAAGTGTGAGTTCTACGCTATTCGAACACGCGAATTCTAAAATCTCGATAAGGGTGAAGGACATGGCCTCGTGGACTGGCAGGTCACGTGGGAAAGGAGTAGCCGGAGGGGCTAACGCCATAGCGGGAGCGTAGGACTCGCGATCGAGTGAGTTCCGATTTCCTAATAAGATGTAGGGAGATCGTCGAGAAAACATCTTGTGGGTGCCAAAAGGGTCCCGGTACGGGATTTGAAGGGCATTGTAGCTCTTTGGGCCTGAGAAGAAAAAGGTCCTGGTAGTTGCAGACGAGCCCTGGGTGGCGTCTGCACCATTGTTTCAATACTTTTCTATAGAAAAATGTTTGTTTTGTTCTGATCATATACACAAACCTATTGGTATCAAATGCAATACCATAAAAAAAAATTTACTATTATAATAACATGTTTTTTTCTAATAATTATGAGAGTTTCTGTTTCATGTACATATGTATCATCCATATATGAATTGTTAATGGGATCTGAGCTCATGTTCATATGCCTAGTTCCAAAAATAAGAGTATGATTTTGAAAATTTGCTAGTATCTAGATCTTTTCCAGTAAAAATGAAGAGAAGAACACTAACCTTATAATTTTTTTGGGTATTGAATTTAAAATTACATAAAAATGTAACAAGAAAAGAAAAATGGAGACAAAATAAATGAAAATGAAATGAAACAATAATAATTTTTATACTAATAATATATATATATATATATATATATATATATATATTTAAATATAATTTAAAAAATAAGATAATTTAATTTTTCAATAATTTAAAATGATCTAAAATTAAATTTATAAAGATTACTATAAAAATGAAATTAAAATGGAAAATATTTAAAATTCAACATGATAATGGCCTACCCACAAAAGAAAACTCCACTTGCTAGTATGTCTATTTGTAAACTGTA
>JASDQU010818099.1:15040-27316 GCA_032191745.1 Picea mariana
CTATATATTTATATTAATATGTTTAAATTTTTCATTAAAAACTATTTAATTAACATGAGGTAAGATTATTTTATCTTTTAACCTAAATAAAAATATAAAGAGTGAAATTGAAATTTAAGTTCAAATTAATTAGATAAAAAACATAAACATGAGGTGGAATTTTTATATTATTTTTATAAAGTAATAAAATTTAGTTATATTTTTTTTTTAGAAATTTAATAAATTATTAAATATTTTTAAGATGATGATGATTAAAAGAAGTTTTTCAATATTATCATATTTTTTTTGGGTTAAGATATTAGGAAGGTTGGTAGAGACAAATATTTTGCAAATGAGATCTAATCTCGATATACGCTAGAAAATGTAAGAGAAAGTGCTTTTCATATTCAACCTTCTTAGTGTCTAAGAATTTGTTCTTATCTGAGCAATGTTTTCATCTTCAACCTTCTTAGTGTCACAAAGGTGATACAATGAGAATTTGTTCTTATCTTAACAATGCTTATTTTTTTCTTTACATTTGTCAAAACAAAAAGATAATTCTGATCTTCTAGATTAGGGTTGATTACATCCTTATAATACCTTAATTTAATTTTTTCCTCTAACTTTTTTTCACACCACATTTTCTTCTTAAATTTTGATTTGATGATATTTTTAATAGTATCCTTATTCTGCAAAATGATGTCTTCCATGATTCTCTAATAGTTTAGCCAAGACCAAGCATCTTTATGCCATCCTCACTTCAGTTAATGGTGGTTATGAATCAATTTTGAAGAAATTTTAGGAAGCATCTTGTCTTCCATGTTGTTTAACTTGTTCTTATACATTACGTATCTAGTCATAGCGGTGCTCTCAATGGAGGAGAGGCTTGTTTCTAAGAGGAGGATGGGATAGGACATATTTCCTTTAATTTTGAGATTATAGGTTATAAAATTATTTTGTATTTGCTCTATCTAGAGATACTACAACCCTAGAATTCACATCCATAAAAAATAACAGGTGTAGAAAGAGTCTCAAAGAGGAGTTTCTTGTTATCCCAAATCTAAAGATCGACCGGTTTACAATTGTTTTCAAATCCATAATAAGCTTTCCATCCCCGAATAATAATTTTCTCAATGCTATAATTCTGGTTGAGCTTGTGGTGATTATCAATTCCAAGATATTTGTATGAAGTGGCTTCCTCCAAGTTGTTGTTGTCATATAAGAAGGTATCGTAAGGCCTCTTATTGGATTTAATAAGCATGACCTTAGTCTTATTAGTGTTAACAATCATACCCATATTGGAGCAAAAATCCTTGAGGATTCTTAATTGGTTCTCATACATCCTTATTGCATAAGCCCTTACTCGAGAAGCACTTTTATCTCTTCCAACATATTCCAAAGGTTTTTCCTAGGAACTATGTCAAAAGATTTTCTAAAGTCAACAAAACAACAAAACAAATCTTTAATTGGTTCTCATACATCCTTATTGCATAAACCCTTACTCCCACTTTTATCTCTTACAACCTATTCCAAAGGTTTTTCCTAGGAACCATGTCAAAAGATTTTCTAAAGTCAACAAAACAACAAAAAAGATTTGTTTTTGTATTACGTAACAAGATGATCCACAATTGAATGATATAGCTCTTTTACACCGAGTTTCTAGCCAAAGGCTAACCTTCTTTTCCAAAATAATTCCATAAAGCTTGGTTAAAATTGGACTAATCATAATGATCCTATAATTAGAGGGAATGTTTCTATTGACATTTAAAACACATTTTTAATATTTAAAATAAAAATTCAAACATTTAAAAAAATAATTATTATTTTCCCCTAATTTTCATTCATTTTTCTTAAATAAAATACAAACAATTCATTAAACTATATTTTATATAATTATACTTATATTTTTCAATAAAACTATATTTTAAAATATTTAATTAAGATGAGGTGAGATTATTATATCGTTTAACCAATATAAAAATATAAAGATAAAAATATAGAGAGTAAAGAGTAACCTAAATGAAATCTATGTTCAAATTAATTAAATAAAAAAACTCATGTGAAATATTTATATTCAATTTTAGGTATAAAACTTTATTTTGTAAAATGATTGTTTTTGTTTTTTATAATAATGGTGATGGTTAATCTCCATTCAAATAGAAATTGGTTTATTTTACTTTAAAAAAATAAGAGATTATTTGAATTTCTTTAAAAAAAATTTGAATACTCCAAAAACATTAGAAAAAACTATCTAAATAATATAGTTAAGTGTAAAAATAAAATTGATAAAATCTAATTATATTGGTTTTTGTCGTCATGAATTTTCTTTAAAAATTTAAAAAATTATTAAATATTTGTAATGATTTAAAATTTAAAATATATTTTTAATATTTAAATATTCTTTATTTTTAATTAAATCTTTTTTATTAAAAATCTTTTAAATTATATCACCAAATTTTCAAGGATGTTTTAAATTACATCACCAAATTTTTAAGGAATGAAAATGTTATTATGAATCTAAATATTTCTATATCAAAGAAATTATGCCATTTACATTTATTTATTAGTATTTTTTTCCATAGAATTAGCATTTAAATATTTTTATAAGTTTTTTTTTCCATAGAATTAGTATTTGTAAAAAAATATATCACATTTTAGTATCGATTTATTAAAAAAATAATTTCCAAGTAGGTTTCTATTGAAAAATATGTTAAATGTTTAATTAAATAATGTACTTAGGTAAGTGTTTCTCATCCCTAGGTGCCTAAGGGGTGAGAAAGTGCCTAATGTGGGACCCAATCATTTAATTTGTGAGATGCAAATTAAAAGGTGACTTTATGACTTTAGTGAGAGTAAATGAAGAGACATTTAATCTCAGTCACTCATATAATCTAATCTCAGCCATTGGATTGGAAAATGCCTCACCTACCTCATAAGGTTGATTAGGGTTGGAGGGCGCACCCTTTGTTGGGTTGTTGTTGCATTGTTGAGAGAGCAACATAGAGAGCATTTTCGAGTTTGAGAGGAAGCCATTTTTGCAGATCTAGGGCATGCATCCCAAGGTTACTATCTAGCACAAAAATTGAGGCAACAAGTACAACATTGAAGGTAGGTCGTACTGTATGGATTGAGTAGGTTGTACAGCAAGAAGAGAAGGCACAAAAATCGAGGGAAGGTATAGTCCAACAGAAAAGACCGTACTGTATGGATTTTTGAATTTTGTATAGTAGGAATAGGGCACAAAAACCGAGGCAGAAAGTAAAGTCTGTACTATATGGATTCTGTATGATCAGTACGCGTGTTATTCAGGCATAGATTTCAAGGTGAAGGTGTTGTGCTATTTTCTAGAATTTTTGACACATTTACCAAGGTAGACGTACAACATTTATTGAATTGTTTTGGGCTGAGACTATTGGCATAGATTTTGAGGTGACCATAAAACATTTTGGAGGCACATAAATCGAGGAGTAGACCTGTAATTTATTGCGGAAAATTCTGGAAAGAATTTTGAGGAGTTTGCCTCATTTTCTTGTGTGAAGATTTGGCATAGTTGTCGAGATAGGTTTGTCATTTAAATTTTTGAAGATGAATATGCTGTAACAGAATTCTCTGAAGCTCCTAAATATTAAAATCTCCCTCTCTCACTGGTTTTCCCCTTCTGGGTTTTTCTAGGGTCAAAGTTAGAGCGAAAATATCTGTGTCAATATTTTCTAAGTTTTATGTGTTGCTGATATTTTATTTCTGCGTTGTAAATGATGTTAAGAATCCTCATGTTTCAGTTCTGAAAATAATTTTCTGCTGTGTATTTAATTGCTGATATAAAACTGAGTTTGGGCATTAAACATTGACTAAAAAATCAGCAAGACTGAAACTGGGTTGGGGTCTGAAAATTTTACAAAATCTTAGTAAGCCAATTCTTGAGAAATACCAAAATAAAAAATATTGATGTTTAGAGAAAAACAATAGACAAAGTACCCTTCACCTTAAGACTACCGAAAACGCCTGCTTCCATATCATTTTTCATTACTGAGGGCGGGCTCTCAAGATCATCCCATTCTGGATGTCGTAATTGACCAAACAATTTGTTTCATCCCTACCCCCAACTGCCTTAGACCTAGCCCCAATCACTCTTTTTTTCCTATTTTATTGGTTGATTTACCTGTGAGGAGAAGGGTCTATGGATTTTATATAGAATTTGGAAATTGACAAACCATTTTTAGGAAAAAAAAAAAAATTAACCCAAAAGACTAGAAACAAACATATTACCTTATTATTTTGTGTTTATATTACCTTATTATTTTGTTCTTTTATCTTTAATCCAACTCTCATTATTTTCTTTATAGTGAGAACAAAACAATTCGTTCAAGTTTCATTAAAAACTCCCCAAAGAAAGTTGTAAATCATTATCTTCCAAGAGGATCTTCTTCAAGCAACTTCCATTAGATTAAACAAACTTGACCAATTCTCCAGATAAGCAATATCATGATTTGTCTTTGGTTAGACAATTTAAGCCTTTAAGGGGCATCCAAAGAAATAGGCCAACATGCTTGGGACAAACAATAACCAAATGACCAATCTCAAAACCACATCATCACTCAAAATCCACCTATTCATGGTACATTCTTTCTATTCAAATAATCCCTTCCACATTGAATATAATTTCCCTTAGTAGACTTGAACTAAGACGTACTTAAACATAAATCCTTGTATATGTAATTTTAAGGATTAAAATTGTCTCAAAAGATGCATGGTAAAATGACTGCTACATGGTAAAATGACTAATGGATGGGTCTTGGGAACGACTACGATGGTCGATGGTGCTCGTAGTATACCCTGTGCAACGCAGTTTAAAATATTGCACACCAAACAATCTACGTGAAAAATTTCTCAAGATAACTGCACAATACATAGACTTCTCAGTTTCTTTCGCGCTATGAATACACACACTTAATGAAATGATTTATGAATGTGGAATAACACATTTCTATGCTTAACACATAAACTCATAAATAAGACAAAAAAATTATCAATATACAAATGGATTAATATTAATAAACTTCGGCGTTGTGCACGAATACAAAAATACAATGATAGAGATGAGCTTCGACTCCAATGACTTCTTCTGTCCACTCTTCAGCTATTGTTGGTTCTCTCTACCTCTCTGCTTCTTCTCTATGCATCATTTGCTTCTCTTTAGCAGCATCGACTAACTAAGAGACTCAAACTTATATAGATACTGACTTAGACTTCCTACATAAGCTAAGTCCGACTTAACAATAAAGACTTCCATTAATTCAACTGATTCTTCAACCACTTATCGGAGCTTGAGAAGATAGAAATCATCTCCATTTATAACTTCTTGCTTGTTGACTAACTTTTGAGTAAATGTGTGAATTTTCACTTATAGACTGTCTGACTGAAATTTTGGCTCACTGATAAGTTGACAAGCAGACAAATCGATGGAGACGTGAAGATCTCACCAACTTGTAATTAAAATTTCCAACACTCCCCCTTAATTATTAGTAGGTGGGATTACAAAAGAAAATTACATCAAAAATTTGAGTTTTCATTTTACTATCACTCATTTGTTACTAGGCAAACTCCCAGATTACTGCGTAGATGCTGAAATGCATATCTTGTGAAATCCTTTGTAAAAATGTTTGCGACCTTTTATTTTCTCCTGCAAAATTATTAATAAATCTCTTTGTTAATCACCAATTCTCTAATGAAATGATACCTTGTATCAATGTGTTTGGTTTTCTTGTGAAACACATGATTCTTTGATAACATGATGGATGAATCGTTGTCACATTATACTCTTGATGGTTCTTGTTTTCCCTACAACAAATATTTTAACATTCTTCTCATCCAAACTGCTTAACAAGTTGCACTTGTAGCTGCGACATACTTTGCTTCTGCTGAAGAAAGTGTCACTATGGGATGCTTCCTTGATGCCCATGATGCCCATGAAATGTGTACCTTGAGTTTCTTTTTCTATCATTTATGTTACCTCCACAATCATTATCAGTGTATCGAATGAGTCTGAAATCTTCTGAAGTGGAGTACTTAATGAAAAAATGTTTTGTTCCATTCACATATCTCAGGATTATCTTTCCTTCCTTCCAATGTGATTGTTTTGGAGTTTCCATGAACCTTGAAATTAGGCTCACTCCATACATAATGTCAAGTCTTGGCGTTGTTAGATACATAAGACTACCTACCAATCTTTTAAATAGTGTGGGATCCACTTTGGACCCTTTATCTTCCTTTCTTAGCTTCAATCATGTTATGACAGGTGTTGGTGTTGCTTTTGAATTCACCATATTGAATCTTTTCAATATTCCATGTGCATACTTGGACTGTGAGATAAATATGCCAGTTTTGGACTGGTGCACTTCTATTCCCCAAAAATATCTCATAAGCTCTAAATCATTCATTTCAAATTCATCCTTCATGACTGTCTTGAATTCTTCTATGCAAAATTCACCTATAAATATCAAATCATCCACATATAAACAAACAATTAACACATTACCTTTTTGATTTGATTTGATGTAGAGTGTTGGCTCATTTTCACTTCTCTGAAATCCATTCTGTGTGAGATATGAATCTATGCGACTGTACCAAGCTCTCGGAGATTATTTTAAACCATACAATGCTTTTTTGAGTCTGTATACTTTGTTTTCTTGTCTTGGAACCTCATAACCTTGTGGTTTTTCCACATATACTTGTTCTTGTAAGTTTCCATTCAAGAATGTTGACTTTACATCCATCTGATAAACTATCCATTTGTACTGCGCGACAATAGCTAACACGTTTCTGACTATGTCCATGTGCGCCACTGGTGCAGATGTTTCATTGTAATCAATTCCAAGTTGTGTAAATGCTCTTGCAACTGACCTTGCCTTGTCCTTCTGTACATTTCCTTCTGCATATTTCTTGGTTTTATAAATCCACTTGACGCTTATAACATCCTTTTCTTTAGGTACATCAACCAAATTCCATGTTTGATTGTTCTCTATGCATCTGATTTCTTCGTCCATGGCTTATGCCTATACAACATCTTTGACAACTTCTTCAAAGTTTAATGGATCATCTATTTGTGAAAACAAAGAAAAAAATGAAGATGAATTTGTTGTGTCTTTAGTATAGATGTCGCAGAAAATTCTTGTCTATCTTGGTAACAGACTTGCTAAACTTGGATCTGGAGATGTAGAACTGCTTGGACTGCTTGTTAGTGTTTGCTCCGCTCTAGGTGTAGATTGTACACCTGTTGTCCTTACGACAGTATTATGCACGTTAATTTGCATCATAATTCTAGATGTAGATGGGACTATGCACTGAATTGTGCATGGTGTTTGAACTGCTTCATCTTCTGTGTCATCATGATCCATTGCATTAATAATTTTTACTATCTTTACAATGCTTCCATCCCATGCTTCATTCTCCATGAACTGAACATCGTGGTTGATTATGACTTTTCTTGCGACAGGGTCATACAACTTGTATCCTTTTTTTTCTTCATAATACCCTACAAATATGCATTTCTATCCTTTGTTGTCTAGCTTCCTTCTCAGTTCATCTGGAACATGTGTGTATGCGACAAAACCAAAAACTTTTAAGTGCACCACATTATGCTTTGAACATGTCCAGGCTTCCTGAGGAACTCTATTCTTCACACTCTTTGTCGGACATCTGTTCAAGATGTATACTGCAATTTCTACTGCCTCATCCCAATACTCATTTGACAAATGTTTGGTTCTCAACACATTGCACGCCATTTCCATGATGGTTATATTCATTCTTTCTATGATGCCATTTTGTTGTGGTGTGTATCGCACGATAAATTGCCTATAGATGCCATGAACTTTACAAAAGTTCTGAAATTATCTTGAAATGTATTCTCTTCCTCTGTCTGTTCTTAGACACTTGATGTAAAAACCACTATGCTTCTCCGCAAGTGATTTAAACTGCTGAAAACAACCGAATGCATTATATTTATGCTTTAGGAAATAAATCCATGTCTTTCTTGAGAAATCAACAATGAATGTTAGAAAATAAGTACTGTCTCCTATAGATGGAGTTTTCACTGGTCCACAAATGTCTGAGTGTACAATTTCTAGTGTATCTTTTTCTCTGTAATACTTTCCAACTTGAAATGATTATCTGTGTTTCTTGCCAAATATGCATCCTTCACATATCCTCTCTAGTTTTTCAATCAATGCTAAGCCTTTTACCATATCTTTTCTGTGGAGCAACTTCAAACCTCCAAATTTCAAATGTCCAAATATGAAATTCCATAACCAGGAATCATCATGTGTTTCATATTGGAATGCTTCCTTCATCTATGTGCCATTATCTCCTTTCTTGATACTGCACACACTATTTCCTTCATTAGAACTGCATGCACTATTTTCTTCATTGGAACTGCACGCACTTTCTACTGTGAATGTAGTGTCTAACTGCACACTTTTTCATTTATCAACAATTTGCATTGTATTGTTCTTCTTAGATGGATTTAATGTCAATGGGAACATCCTGTTACTTGTCATTTCGATTTTTGAAATAAGAAGATTGCTTGGAAATTTATCCATGATCACATAGTGATTATCTTCCATGTAGATTATGTATCCTTTTTGTAACAATTTCCCTGTACTCATCAAATTATGCTTCAGACCAGAAACATAATATACATTAGACATAACTTTTTTTTCTCCTTGTCGGGTTAAAATGTTTATACTACCTTTCCCTAAGACGGTGACTTGGATAACTATTCCAAGTGTAACCTTGGCTTGGACTGACTCATCCAAACTAGAAAACAATTCTATGTTTCATGTCATATGGTTACTGCAGCCTAAATATAAATTCCATATGTCACATGGACTTGCTTGAGCAACATTGCATTCAACTGGTGACACTATATTAGGCACAACTACAACTCACACCATAAACATAGGATGAGTTTGGTCATTTGTGTTGTGTGACTGATCTTGACTTTGCTTGTTCTGATTATACTGTCTCTTTCTGCACTCATATGCATAATGTCCATACATTTTACAACAATGACATTCAATCTTTGATTTATCATTTCTTTGACAACTTGACTAGTTGGTACTTGGGCTTTGACCTCTTCCACTAGTATTTCCAGGATTTCTACTACATCCACTTCTGTAAAAACTTCTTCCTCTTCCTCTAGAGTTAGCTCTCCCCCTTCCTCTTCCACGGCTCATTGATGACTACGCGGAAAATTGATTCTCTAATTTAATATTTGACCTATTCAATCTGTGTTCATGATTGATGAAGGAAGCTTTCATTTCATCTAGGCTGAATTGACTCAAGTCTTTTCTCTCTTCTAGAGTCACACCAAGGGTATCAAACTTAGGAGGAAGACTTCTAAGTACCTTCTCAGCTATTTTTTTTTTTCCATGGTGTCACCATGAGACTTAATCTGATTTATCAGTACAATGACATGGGTGTAGAATGAATCTACTATGTTTGAATATTTCATTGACATGGTTTCAAAATGTCTTCTAAGAATCTGCATTTTTGTAGTCTTTACTTTGTCCATACCTTAATAAGAGGTTTTCAATATGTCTCATGATTCCTTGTCTTTCTTTGATGATTCAACACTTGGAAGTATGCTCTCATGCATGGCTTGATGTATGTAAAACAACAAAGATTTTTATGGTCAAGACGATATACAAGACAACAAAGATTTTTATGGTCAACGGTCATTGGATATCCTTCAAGAGAGATATCTTATGGCAGAATTCATGAATGAATATCAACAAGTGTATGCTTGGTATGATTTAAAGGATGATTGTGATGATTGGTATATGGATAGTTGTTATTTCTAGGATGACAACCACTTCCATATTTTATTCAATGAATCTACTCCACCTTCTGTAGAAAACATAAATGTGACACATCATGAGCTATTTATGATTACTAGTGTCCAGCGTGCATATTCTACAATGGTATTGTTCCTTCTAGATTCATCTTTGACCATTTACCACTATGTGGATATATATTTTTATTTGGATCCACATGATAGGTGTCAGTATTAGGAGTATCATTTTTCAGTTGGTTATGGGGTGTCGATATATTCTGTGTGGAGTTCACATGAGAAATTGGACATGGGACCCTAGTTTACAATGGCAGTTGGACTATTTCAGCATGGCGGCTTCCATTTCTCATTGGGACCCTAGTTCTCTAGTCTACTTCAGCACTATGGTCCACACTTATACATGAGACCTTGGTATATGATTGTACATCAAGCATTGAGGACAATGCTTTCATAAGGGAGATAGAATGTTAGGTAGCTAGAGAGGTAGTGGGGAGGCCTAGAGGGTCCATGTTGATAATAGTGGAGGCCATTCAATGTAAGGTGGACTAGATCCACTATCTTATTAAATAAGGCCCACTATGGTATTTAGATATAATAAATGAGTAGTTAAATATAATAAATGTAAGAGGACTTCTTAGAAGATTCTACTTCTAGAAGATTCCTCCTCTAGAATATTCTCAGGTGATGGTAGCACTATATAAAGGGGTTCAAACAATTTAATGGGACATGAAGAGAATTATTGTATTGTGAGATGTATCTCAATAGGAGGATGTCCCCTTGAAGAGGAAAGTGAACAAGAGAGGATCCCTTTTATAATAGGATCCATTGTATGGTGTTTCCCTAACTCAAGGGTTTGATAATAATAAAGTATGGTTTCTTCTATATTGCTTTGTGGATCTATTGAGTATTCAATGTTTGTGGTGATTATATTTGTAGATTTATTCAGGTACTTAACACATTCAGTCAATATGATAGTCTATAAGTGTAAAGTCACACATTTACTCAATTGTAAGTCGACAAGTAGGAAGCTATAAATCTAGATGATGTCTATCTTCTCGAGTTCTAATAAGTAGTTGAAGAGTCTCTGGTATTAATGGTAGTGTTTAATGTTGATTCGTTCTTAACTTCTGTAGGAGGTCTCAGTCAGAGTCTATATAAATCTGATTCATTTAGTTATTCAGATGATGTAGTATGCAGAGTAGAAAATAGAGGTAGAGAGAATAGTCGAGAACCAACAGCAGTTGAGGAGTGTAAGGAGTCATTGGAGCTAAAGCTCATCTCTTTCATTGTATTTTGTATCTGCGCACTGCATCAAAGTTCATTAATATCAAGGTTATTTTGTATTGACAAGTTTTTGTTTTATTTATGACTTTATGTGCTAAGTATAGAATTGTGTTATTCGAAATTCATAAATCATTTCATTAAGTGTGTGTATTCACAACGCGCAACAATCTATGCAGTCTTTGTACTGCGCAGTAGTCTTGAGAACGCGACGTCTTGAGAACTTTGTCGCATAGCATGTTTGGTGCGCAGTATTTGGAACTACGTTGTACAGAGTAGACTGCATGCACCCCCTTGTTCCAAGATATGGTATCAAGGCAGGCTGATCAAAAAAAAATTTGATCAAGAGCAGGTTCTATCAAAACAAGTTCAAGAGCAGAAACTTTGTTGAAAGGTTAAAATGGCGTCACCTCAAATCTGTAACCTCCCACTTTTACAGGCAAGAATTATGAGATGTGGTCCTTGACCACGTAGGTGTTGTTCCGAGGTCAAGATGTATGGGAGATAGTCAAGAATGGCTATGCAGAACCAGTAGATCATGCAACATATAATGCCCTCACACAAGATGAGAAAGATGTCTTGAAAGATCAAATAAAGAAGGATGGAAAGACATTGTTTTACAGAAATCAAGCCATGCATGAGATCTACTTCTAATATTTGCATCAGCAAAGCAAGCCAAGGAATCATGGGACATATTAAAAACATATTATCAGGGTATGGACAAAGTCAAGACTACATAACTGCAAATTCTTAGAAGAGTATTTGAAACTATGTCAATGAAAGAGACAGATTCAATAGATTCCTTTTATACCCATGTCACTGGACTGATAAATTAGATTAATTCTCATGGTGAAACCATAGAAGATAGAAGAATTGTTAAGAAGGTACTTAGGAGTCTTTCTCCTAAATTTGATGCCCTTGTTGTGACTCTAGAATACAATAAAGACTTGATTCAGTTCATTCTAGATGAAGTACAAGCTTCCCTCATGATCCAGGTGGATATCGGTGGCCACCCACCTTTTCCAAACGGCTCAAAACAATTTTCTGGCCATTTTGGCAATTTACTATTTTTAGCAGGTTTTAACTTTCGAGGCCATTTTGAGGGCCTAAATGAAGGTTTTTTGAGATAGAGGTTCTCAATGATATACAAAGGCATTATTGAGCCCCAA
>JASDQU010818102.1:0-15995 GCA_032191745.1 Picea mariana
GATATTCATTTTGGGGACTCAATCATTCCTTCAGCTATCATTGAGAACTTATATATCGAAAAACCTTCATTTGGGCCCTCAAAATGGCCCCAGAAGTTAAAACCTGCTAAAAATAGTAAATTGCCAAAATTGCCAGAAAGCCGTTTTGAGCCATTTGGAAAAGGTGGGTGGCCACCGATATCCACCTGGATCAATTAGTGATATTTTACAAACTTCTGGATGAATTTTAAAACAACAGAGGGTGTATGTAACATACAGTACTATTGAGCACATTTTATACTAACTTATTCTTTGAGGACACTTGCGAGAAAGTGATCTGGTTATGATAGATTGTGATTATGTTTTTATTATGAGATATATATTATGATGTCATTGTGATTATATGTTATATTCCATATGTATTCATGTATCGACAAGTATTACAAATGAGTTTTCATGAGTATGCACGATACATGACAGGTTGAAGATGCACATGGCATCAATGATTCCCTTGGATTTTGTATTGAGTCAAGGACTGGATTTCATTTTGTTTGAGTATTTAATTTTACGCACATGTGATATATGATTTATTACAATGTGATTTATGTATATGGATTATTGACACTATTTTTGTTAGTAGATGAAGACTTGATGATGCTTTCTAATCTGACTCACATAAGGAGTAAATGAGTCATGCACAAAATCCAAACATTTGAGGGAGAGGTGTGGCAACGTCCCTTTCATAACATACTAGAACTCTTTCCGTGACCCGAACTATAGGTTAATGACTACCTAGTTTGAGAGATTCACGATGCCATGAGGGAAGACTGAGACAATCACTCACAAAGAATTCTAAGGGGGCGTGCAATAAAGCATAATCCTTATTCCTTAGAATCCCTTAGTCTCTCACAAGGTCGACCGAATGTAGTGTTGACTCCAAGGGTCAGACAAACTTCCAAAACCAGTCAAAGGTGAGTGGCACCCTTGTAACACAAAGGTGTGTCTTCAAGGGCATGTCACATTATTAAATGGGAGTCAATAAATCTAGGTGGCCTAAAAAATTAATGAAATGTTTAAACGTTGTTATAAAAAAGTATTAACTGATCATTTATTTGTAAACTTAGAAATATAACAAGATTCTAAGCCTAGTCAAATCCTAAGTTCAAGTACAAGTTAAAAGTGACTAAATTACAAATTAAATAAGACTAAGGGTGTTGGGAATTAATAAACTTTAGGAAAAGAGAGGAAATGAATTTAAGTTTGAGTAAATGCACATGTGTGAATGAAAATAATAAAAGAGATTTTAAAAATGAAAATAAATTAAAACATGAGAGAATAGGTGTACACAAAGAATGGTATCTTGAGTCAATCTAGCACTAAGTCTAACTAAAAGAAGACTCCTAAGCCAACTCAAACTAAGATCTAGTCAGGGGACACTCATTAAATGAGAATTTGGGGAACTAAGACACATCTAAGAGAAAAAATAGGAACACATTGGGGATTATGAGGAAAATGTGAGGAAAATAAGCTTTTAAATAAAACAAAAAGAGGAATTACATGTGCAACCTTGGGAGAGTGTGACACATGTGTTGGGTGAATAATAATTTAATTTAATTATTAAAAATGATTTGGTTGTGCATGGAGACAATCTCATTGAAAATAATTCTATAAAAGAAATGGAGGGTAGGTGAAAAAAGATCTCACTTTTTATGTATTGCTGCCAAAATTTCTGTGGACCCAATCTTACTTGTAAGAGTTGGGATTCCGAAACTTGAAGAGTGGAAGCTCTTCATTGAGAGGCAAGTGTTTTGGTGCTATCATTTTCTGGTTTTTGTGTGTGGCCCCTTTGTGGCTCAGGGGCTAAGGGGAAAGAAGAATACATGTAACATTGGCTCGGAGATACTAGTGAAGTTCTGGGAAGTTCTGGGATTAGCAAGCAGAAGCAAGAAGTTCAAGCACAAGCTTGATAATTGAGATCGTTTTCAAAAATAGACAACTTTATCTCGGTATTTAAATATTCAATTGTTTTGCAATGTATATCAGAATTTTATGTATCTATTTGGATGGGCATAACATGATTTATCTTCTTTATGCTTACCAGAAGACTATGTCTATGCTTCATTGTTGCAAAACTTTTCCTTTATGTATAATCCATGTAAAAGAATTGTAGATCTGAAGATACTTCTAATATTACGAATGCATTTTATGTCTATTAGGATAGTTTAATTGGTAAGGATAATCTGAATCTTCAGACTCCTTGTTTGCATTTACAAGAATACATGTTAATTGTAAATGGATTTAAAAAAGAATAAAATTTTATTTCTTTGATAGATCGCATTAACCTTTCATTTGCTGAATAATTGGAGTCTGTTGTGAAAATCTGGTTCTTAATTCTAGCTTCTACTAGTGTATAATTTATACATAAATGCATAGAAACTGTTAGTCCCTTCCTTTCTTGGAGATTTGAAGTTTTGTTTTTAAAAATATTTAGTCTACTGGATTTTTCAACTCCATCTGTAACGTTGAAAATATCCCAACAAATTTGTTCCAAATTGTAATGTCAAGATCCTGGGATGTACCTAAAACCTTCTGGACTGAAGTTCAATAGGTAATCCAATACTGACGAACTTTAATCATTTTAGTTCAACTGGCAATGTGACTGTGAAATTTAGATATTATAGACTCTCAGCAAAAATTTGGTTGACTGAGTTAATGCAATTCTAGATTGGTCATCCTTGAATGGCAGCTAGGGGCTATCCTTCTCAATTATTAAATTGTTAAACGATGAAATAATTTAATTTCATCTACATTTAGGGCTTAAGGATCGATAACTTTGTATTGTATTCTGAAACCTACAACGTGTTCTGCCAGAAGTTAATAGGTTCTTGTCTCTTGCTTATTACCTCAAATTAAAAAAAATTGTTCGTAGTTGGGAGCTTCTAAAAACGAATCGCGGATGCATATTAAACATTGTGCATCGACAGCTTAAGAACCAATTACTCTTTAACAGAATTTGCACAAGTAGCATTGGTAATTTCCTCGATACGAGATTGTAAACGTTTTCCAGGTGTAAGACTACATCGAAATTTCATATGCGCAACTCTTATGGGATTTTTTAAAACCTGGATTCAGTTATTTTTGTGAATCCCTGTTACTAATATTGTTAGGGACTGCAGTCAAGCACTGGAAGTTATTATTTCTAGTCTTCCAAAATTTCATTCAGCTAAGAACGAAATTTAGATACGGAGGCGGATCACTGTATGTTTCATTTGGTTAAAACAAAATTCTTATCATACATTGTCTCTCCAGTTCTAGTGTCCGATCTGGAAATCTAAAATTTAGGTTTAGTTCATGCATTAAGGTAAGACAAAGTGGTGACTTGAATACTGAACTCTCTCTCTCTCTCTATATATATAGTTGTGAATAGTGTATGCGAGAGTTAGCGAGCATAGTACTCTTGTTATGAGAGGATATGTTACTTTGCTTCCACACCAATTTGAAGAGACGGAACTTATAAAGAATTAATTACCACCTGCATTTGGGCAGGATTAAATAAATTCTTATCGCTCCACCTCTAGAAAATTGAATTACTTACATGATAGGTATATGATTATTCTATTCAGTCCTTTATTACATAGTCCCTGAGAACCTGTAATTATGTAAAAGTAACGATGCAATTCCTTGAGGATTAGTGGTTATGCTTTGTGTTCCTAGGATTGGTAGCATAAACTTTTTATGCTCTTAATAATTGGCTGATATTTTGATATTATTTAATCAAGTGATGATCATTAAATTATGTTCCTTTAAACTTTAGCATTTACTCTCTAGTTTTACAAGAACAGTTATGTTATATATATATATATATATATATATATATATATATATATNATAACTGTTAAAAATTATATATGTATATACACTTACTTTATATTTAACAATTAAATAAGGAAAAAGGCACGTGGGTTATTGGAATAGGTTAGCTAATGGTAATTAAGATTTATATAGGTAACGGTTGATTTACTAACGTTACTTTTAAATTCCATGATTATTATAAATTGCAATTTGGTTCCAATAATTACCATGATGATTGCGTAAATGTGCTTGATTATTTATGTGTTATTTAAGAATTGGCATAGTGAACTTATAATGTAATATTTGATATTGAACCTTGACAATTCATACATTGTAGTATTTTCAGATCATGGTTGATAAATTAAATTATTAATTCATTTAAATAATTACATTCCTGAAATATGTAAATATTTTACATATTTTTCCTTGTAATTAATAAGGATTTAGAATCCATAGAACTTAGTATCGTCATCAATAAATCTCGGGATGAGTTAAATTTGTATCGACAAGTTGAATTGGTAGACCCAACTTGGGTATATATAAAAGAAATAAATAAATATGCCATAACAATATCCTAACTTTGTTCTTTAATTCTTTTGCTTGATTTTTGATGTTAATGTAAAGAAGGTTGTTACATGGCCTCTTGCGACAGGACTTTCAGAAAAGAAGGGAAGGAAGTTCTGTGCAAAGGAAAGAAGGAAGTTGTAAGTCGTTAGGAATTTTGGTGGAACCGAAAATGGCTAATCCCTAATGTAATAGCATAAATATGTAAGGGTTGGGATATATAAGTAAGTTAGTAAGTAATAGAAAAAGTGTGATAGAGGAGAGTAAGGAAAACTAAGTACAACTATATGTACGAATGTAAGAATTAATAGAGACATATAGAAAGATACGAGAACGATAAGGGAATAATGTATGAGCGCAGTGCACACATTTTGTAAGGGATGATTCTGAGTAATAATATAAGAAGTTGTTCATTGTAGATATAGCCCATATTGGGTGAACCATGTTAAATCTTGTCATATATGTGTTATGTGGTGTTGTGGTGTGGATATTGTTCTGTTTATCACCCACATAATGCATGTTTCGTTAATATGAATATGTTATTTATTCTGATGTTTTTGCACACATGATAAATAGTATAATTAAAAAATGCTAAGTGTAACGGTTATGACGAATTCCTCCCATCCCTTCATGATTGTGGAAACATGGTTTTTGCAGTCGCCATAGATACCTCGGGTGAGACTTCACCTGCTTGTGGGTGATGCTGAAAGGACCGATATCTTATGGTTTTATTGGTGAATTAATGTTGAACTCTTGTTCTTCTTATTTCGCTCCAACGATCACTCTATATATAGATGATAGGTTAGTATTTTGTAACAATAAGGATGTGATTTGTGATTTGAAGTCTCGATTTTCAACACAATTTGATATTAAGTACTTGTGGGATGAAAAATATATTTTAAGAATGGATATCATGTGATATGGAGGGAATAAAACGATTTTGTTGTGCTAAAGTAAGTATGTAAACTTTGTGATACAACATTTTTTCATCTGAAATTGCAAACCATTGGATATTTCAATTTTCATGGGAACTAAGCTTTTAGTTTAGCAGTTCCCTACAACACCTGCAAAGATGGAGGATATGATTTTTATTCCTTATGCAAATTTAGTTGGTAGTTTGATGTATTCTATGGTATGTACTAGACTAGGCATTGCCTAAGAAGTAGAATTCTTGAGTTGATTCATGGTTAATCCTCTATGTCAACACTAGGCTACAACAAAGAGGGTCTTCAATTAATTGTGAGGTAGCTTTGAATATTCTATTTTATATCACTGTGATGTTTGAGGGAACCCAAACTAAATGAATATACAAAATTATGTGGATTATGATTGGGAGGGGGATGTAGATAGAAGAGGATTTATGAGTGGATACATGTTTCAGTCATTTGGTGGAGACGTAAGTTGAATAAGAAAGAGACAATATGTGGTCAATTTCTCCACTATAAGGGCAGAGTATATGGAAGCTACCCATGCCTGCAAGGAGGTCATTCGGAGTATGAGTATGTGTTTTGAAGTAGGACTAAGTCAAAAAGCTATTACAATTCAATGTGATAGCAATAATGCCATTTGTCTAGCTAAGAGTCCAATCTTTCATGCAAAGAGAAAGCATATATATATCCAATACTATTTCATTAGGAACATGGTATATGATGGAGGGGTGATACTAGAGAAAGTTGACAATTAACAAATTTTGCATATGCATTGACAAAAACAATGAGCATAGGTAAATTCAAGTGGTGCTATGAGTCTATGGGATTTATGGGCCCCAACAATTAGATCATAGTTTGAAATTCTCCTTTGTACCCTTGCAAGATATATGAAAAGTGGGAGAATGTTGGGACATGTGTGTCACATACCTTGTAATTTTGTAGTAGAGAAAAGAATAGTTGAAATCATACAATTGAGCAAAGAATACTTGCACTATTGTAATAGAGAAGATAATACTTACAGTGTTGTAGTAAAGTAGAGATTACTCGCAGAGCAGTGGTAGAGACTAGTGGAAGGGAATAACGTGCTAATGGTTTCTAGTATGCAGAAATGGTAAACCATAAACATTTTATGATTTTATTATGTCTATTTGTTGATTTCTAGGGCTAGAATAGATCATGGAGTGTGAGTTTTGTCATATCATTATGTTGCGAAAATTTCTCTAGAATTATGCTTTTGTTGAACACTCTTAACCAGATCACAGAGACCCTGTATTGTAACCATTTATTTTTTGAGTAATACTTTGAGTGTGTTTTAGAGTGTGAGGTTTTTTTCCCAAAAGGATTTTCCAAAAGAAATCTTGTTTTATATGTTTAGTTTCTCATAGATTAGTTTACGAAGAATATTCTAGATCTTTGCTTCCTTTCAAAATTACAACTGGGGTGTTATCTACTCTCATGTGTGGGATTAAGTCTAGATGTTATTTGAAGTCATATGACACTATGATTATAGCCTCCATGATGAGAGAATGAGATATTGACTTTCTTGTGGATATTGGTCTTGAATTATGACCTAAAATTGTTTCTTGTTGGATAAGARCTTYCCTTYTCAAACATAAGGAAACTTGTGATCAATTCAATTCCTAGAGTAGTTAGCAAGAGTAGAACTCTCTCCAACATGTTATTTCATGGGACGAAAATTATTGTAAATATTTTTGCAACTATCATAGATAAATATTAACTTTCCTTATCTTGTATTTAATACATATTGGAAAAGGTTCACCTAAAGCCCATGACCAAACCAAACCCCAATTGGTGTATGAGACCCTTTTGTTTGTAGGGCAAGGGATCCCCTACATGTAGTGATTTGACTGCTAAACCTATGACCTCCAATAAAAAAACACATATTCTTAACTATTAAACCCATACAAGGTACACACACTCTTGCAAAAAAATACTATCTCAAATATATATTAACTTTTTTTATATTAAATCCATACCTTAAAAGCGTCACACAATTCATTATTTCTTGTCCCATTTCAATTATATTGTTGTGGCTACTATACATTTTTTAACGTAGATGTATTAACATTAAAAGCAATAGATAATAGAGAAACTAGTGAAAGTTATTATTAACAATATTTTATAATATTATGATAATTAATTAACATAATAAAAATATAAAGAAAAAAAAGGTTTATAACATGTTTTTTTTTATTATGGTAATTAATCAATATAATAAAAATAAATAATTTATTTTATTTGACTAATTTTATAAAAACAAATTTGTTTTCTAATATTTTTTTTTATAAGAATACAAATTCACATCAAGTAAAATAAATAGTATTTAACATAGGATAAATATAAATATAATCGAACATTATGATCCACATCAAGTTAAAGATCTCATTATTGTCATTGTGACAATCCTTTGCATATAGTAACTACTATGTGCAACATTGTTGATGCACGTGCATCAACCCCCCAAAGTCAAGTTCAATTTCGGATGTTCAGAAGGTGGATGTGGCCATGAGGAAGAGACTTCCTCGTATTTGGTTAAGTTTGTTGTGATTTTTTGCGAGACTGTACAATGTAAAAATCTAGGCCAAGCTCTTAGCGGCCATACACGATGTAATCGAGCTCGAATAATAAATGGAAATTGTGTATTTTATGTGTTGGAATTATTCTAATTTGTCTGTACATTTTATGCATGAATTATATGTTTGATCGAATGATTGTGAGGATCGAGAGATATATCCTTGTCGCCGGTGGGACAGACGAAGGCCGTCGATCGGAATTGTAGTTTTGGAACGTTGTGAAGGTGTCATAGTATAGTGAAGAATATGATTGATCGTCAATCATTGAAAAGGATCGATGGTGATCCAACCTTTCGCATGAAAAATAGCAACGGAATTAACAGAGAGGCGAGCCCTGAAATGATCATAGTTTTTTGACGCTTCGACATGCATCACCAAAATAACTATTTCGCCCCCCCATAGCACATAGATTCGCACCAGGACTCGGCCCCTGAAATGCAGAGCACCTGGACATAGGATTGGGTCTTATGGAAAAAGTAATAAGTAGATCCAGGGAGGAGTTAACACATGTTCGCCATAAGGAATGAAAGTGCAATATAGTCATCCATTGTCAAAGACTTATTAAATTGTGACCTTCGATTTTGATAAGCTTTGGATTGGATTAACGCTTGATCACTTCTCCTGGTTGTATGGAACATATGGGTGAAGGTGACGTTTTTGCGATGATATGGACATTGTTACAGTCCATTATGTGGGCTCTCCCACATGTCCATTGATTCGAAGGAACCCCAGATTTCGTCTCCATCAATTGTTTTTGTTCTTTAGTGCGTAAAACGAACATTATCAAAAATAACAATGCTGTGAAATAAACTCATGGGAGTCCAATGTCACTGCCACATACTATATTCATTTTTCCACATACTATATTGATTTCAGAAGGTGTGAGAAAGATCCACTTCACTTATTGAGAGCTCACATTGTGGTTGAATTCATACTACAATCTCATATTGGTTTTGGCATGTTGAGTTAATACGTTGTACCATGGTAGTGGACTCATTGACTCACATGGTGGGTGGAAGTCAATCACACTGCAACGTGATTTCATTTTATTTCTGGCAATGTCCAACACATATGGAGTTGCAATTTGCAATCACCACATGCAAATGACTGTTATAATGCATATGTGGAGTGATCAAATTATATCATCTCTATAATATTTTCTCTCATTAGATAAGAAGTAGAGGTGATAAATTCAATATTTTCACACCCACTTGGTATGGTTACATAATGTTTATCTTGGCATACTCCTACCCGTTCGGGCATAAAGGTACTAGATGAAATTTACTTGCATCACTCGTTTAAAATTATAATTTTATGTTGAGTATGAAAAAAAATATTATATGTTTGTTGCATTATGTGTTAGCAATAATTTGGAGTGGCCTTGATAATGATTAATATTCAATTAAATAAATTTGTGTAGATTCATCTTAACTCTAGATTTATCATGCGTAGAGATGGATCAAATCCTTTGAGGTGCAAACCTTCTTTTAGAGGGAAAAACTTGAGGAAAATTTTGCATCTTGATGGATTTGATCCCTCTTGGTGCATGATAGATTCGAAGTTAATATGGATATACATTGGTTCCAGTCACAGGTAGGAACATGGAATTTTTAGTTGATAATATTTATCTATATGTATATGTTTAAGATGAACTTGATACTTTGAAACTTATATGATTATGAATCCAAATAATAACAAAGTAACAATGTTTACTGATAAAGATGTTGAATAATAAAAAATAGTAAAGATATTGAATAACATATATACTACATCATATCCTCATATCATTAAGAAGTGATAAATATATCGAATAAAGATGATCTCAATTTATCTTCTTCCTCTTTTCTCTTAGACACACGGGCAGACTTTCCCATAGTTTTATATCGATCATATAGAAATGGAGGTTAAAATTGAAACAAATTCCCATCTTTTTATATCAATCATATGGCAATGCAGGTTGAAATTGGAAACAATGCAAAGTTTAACTCCATATATTGCAGTAAAAGTGAGATCTTGAGGAATTTTAGACCTACAAATATGATGTAGGAGCATCACCAACACATCAAGCGAGCCAGCGTGGAGCGGAAGACAGCTGGACAAGCCAACATAATTTTTTGAAAATGCTTTGGAGTTGTTGCGCGATCTTAAATGACTCATTTAAGAGTTGGCGCACTTGTATATTGTAATGGACCTTGAGCCTTTAAGCTCTCGTCCTTTAGGTAGATAGTCAGCATTTAATAGATTTAGTGCAGTTAGATAGGAATTTAATTCTAGATTTGATAGCCTAGAGTCCAAGAGGGAAAACAGATATAGACACCCTCCTTTGTATCATTGTATTATCATCAAGCATTTAGGAAGGGAAGAGCAAGCAGAGAACTGTGTGAAGAACACCCATGTACAGACATTTGAATTAATAGAAGAACTCTGATTTAAATTCATGGTTTGTGTTGATTCTCTGTATATTGACGTTGATATGCTCATGAATGTTTACTTCCTGTTATACATTTGCTTTTATATGCTGTGTATGTGATTTCATGTGTGAATTGAAGTCTGAAGGGAAGAAGGATTTAGTTTCAATTGTTTCTCTATTTTGAACCAGAGAATTCCTACCAGGAGTGCAGTTGAATTGTCCGTAAGGAGTGCGTTGACAGAAGGGTTCAATTAGAGATAACTTTTGTTCTCATTTATTCGAGGTGCAGTTAGGCACAGTGCCGTGCAAGGAGTGCGCAGGCCAAGGGAAAGTCTCAGAGTTGCGATTTTGAGTAAAGCACTGAAATACTGCTGCTGCAAGGGGTGCGCAGAGTCGAGAAACTTCAACTCTCGGTCGAGGTTGAAGGATTGTCGCAAGGAGTGCGTGCAAAGAAGTTCTCTCTTTCGAAGAGACCGAGTAACTGTGGAAAGCTCAAGAAGGATAGACCTCTGAGGTGCGGAAGAACAGTTTAGACAAGTGCGACTTGAAGTTACAAGGGCGTTACAGGTTGGCAAGTAGGTGATCAAGTCTCGTGAGGATACATTTAGTCATCCTGTGGATTTACAAAGGGAAGAACGGACCGTCGAAATCCTTTGAGGAGGTTTCGCGAAGTTCCGCGGACCGTTGGATCTCACAGAGGTGTAGGAAGGTTACAACGTAAGCATGGGAGAGGTTCGAAGTTCAGGAGGGGATAGACCCAGAACTGTCCATCATGGGGGACGCGTGTCAGGAGATCCCGAGGAGTTGGAGATCGAAGAATTGGTGTTTCTGAGAACAGGAAACACTTGCATGTTGAAATCGCAAAACGCGATATTCCGATGGAAGGGTCATGTGGGCCACAGTCAGGGTTAGTGGGGGACAGGTGGCATAGTATCGGGGATCGGGAAAAGGTAAGTCTCGAGTCCATTGACACCAGGATTCGCGATCCCGTGAATACTGAAATCCTGTTAAGAAGTGACGGGGGGAGGAAAAGTCAACCCACACGTGCGCATAGGCATATCGGCATATCGAAAATCGGGGATCAACAAGGTAAGTTATTTTCAACAACATAATTGCCAAAATCTCGACGGGAGAATTCCCGATAGGTATAGGAAGTCGATTAGCATTTATCCATCGGGTTTCAGAATACTATGAAGCACGAGGTGCGTGAGCTCGAGATTCACAAAATCGCGAAGTCCGATTTCTCGATCATTAAGGGAGATCAGTTGAAGAGTTGCTGTGGGTAAGGAAAATTCCTGATAGGGAATCAGAGGAACCTTTGGGTTCTTCGGGCCGAGAGGAAAAGAAGATCCTGTTGAAGCGGATGTGCTAGTGAGGGCGTGGCTGCACCAAGTGGTATCAGAGCACAGGAAGTTCTTTTCTTTCTATAGCAGAGAAGAAGAAATTCACCATACCGCCCAGAAGAGACAGACAATCACCCAATCCAGAGGATAGGGAAGTGCGGAGAAGAGGCATGCCGGTAGGAAATTCATAAATGGAGAGACAGATGAGAGATCTCTGAGCAAGACTCGAGGAGATGGAGACAGCACAAAGACTCACAGCTAGTACGGGAGATTTCAGTGATTCAGAGGATGAAGTTGAGGCTAAACGAGAAGAGGAAGTTGCAGCCGAAGATGCAACGAATGAACATCTGATTAAAGCTATTGCACGGATGGGTGCAAAAGCCAAGATGGACATTCCAGTTTGCGAGGGAAATCTGGATGCAGATGAACTACTAGATTGGATAAGAGCTCTTGACACCTACTTCGATTATGAAGGTATCAAAGAGGATAAGAAGGTCAGACATGTTGTCACACGCTTGAAGGGACATGCAGCATTATGGTGGGACGAGCTACAAGCTGACAGACGCTGCAAAGGCAAGCAGAAGATCAAAATTTGGGACCGAATGATTGCGAAGATGAAAGCAAAATTCATCCCAAGAGACTATCAAATTACTCTGTTCAGGAGAATGCAAAACCTGAGACAGAAACTGATGACAGTGAAAGAATACACTGAGGAATTCTATCGACTGAACATCAGAGCAGGTCATCGGGAGAGCGATGATGAGAAAGTTGCTAGATATCTGAATGGTCTGAGATACGACATTCAGGATGAATTAAGCATGGTTACCATCAAGACAGTGGAGGATTCTTATCAGATGGCTCTGAAAGTTGAGGAAAAGCTGAGCCGTAAGCAAGGTTAGCGAGGCCGAGGCAGAAGTCAGCCCAGAGGCAAGTCAGTTGCCCAGGATAAATACCAGAAGCCCAAGGAGGAATGGAAGAAACCTTAGGGTAAGGTTGAGAGAGGTGGGACCTCACAGAGAGGGCTATACATTGAGAAGAAAGGACAACATAATGAACAGAGAGGAGATCATGATGACACAAACACTTTTCCTCATACCAGAGGTAGAGGAAGAGGCCGAGGTGGAGTANATGGGCACAAGTATTACGAGTGTCCAGAGAAAAAAAAGGACATTGGAGAAGCTCACATCACTGAGGCGCAAAGGCGGGATGTTGAGGCTGAAGACGTAGAAGGTGGACGGTCATTGATGATGCGAAAAGTCCTTTTGACACCTGAGAAGGAGGTGGAAAGTTTAGTCCAAAGGACCAGACGTTTTAGAACAGCCTGCAAGACCAAGGACAGGGTGTGCAAGGTTATTGTTGACAGCGGTAGCACGGATAATCTCGTATCTAAAGAGATGGTAGAGAAGCTGGAGTTGGAAACGACTGATCATCCAAGCCCATACAGAGTTTTGTGGCTACAAAAAGGACACCAGGTAACTGTTACTAAACAATGCTTGGTTGAATTCAAGATAGGAGGATATAATGATAAGATCTTATGTGATGTTATTCGCATGGATGTATGTCATTTATTGCTAGGTAGACCATGGAAATATGACAGAAATGTGATTCATGATGGGCGAATGAACACATACACCCTGGATAAGAATGGGAGAACCCATATGTTGCTTCCGATAAAAGATAAAGAGGTGAAACCGGAAGTAAGCAACACAGTACTTCTCATGAGTGGGAAGGAGCTTCTTACAGAGGTTAAGAAGAAAGAAGATCCACAATTCTTTGTAGTCAGGAAACCGAGGATTGTTCTGACTAGCACAAGAGTGGACGATTTGCCAGATGAGATTCAGGAACTGCTGGGAGAATTCGCTGACATCATAGTGGACGAATTACCTCATTCGTTGCCACCGATGAGGAGTGTGATTCATCATATTGACCTCATACCAGGAGCTAGTTTGTCGAATAAAGCTGCGTACAGGTTGACGCCACAAGAGAATGAGGAGGTCAAGAAATAGGTCTAGGAGTTATTGGACAAAGGACTGGTTAGGGAGAGCTTGAGTCCATGTGCTGTTTCGACAGTGCTCAGTCCGAAGAAGGATGGAGGCTGGAGGATGTGTACCGACTCAAGGGAAATCAACAAGATAACCATTAGATACAGGTTTCCATTTCCGAGGATGGATGATCTGATGGACTACCTGAGTGGGGCAAAATATTTTTCAAAGATCGATTTGAAAAGTGGATATCACCAGATTCGCATGAGAGAAGGCGATGAGTGGAAAATAACATTCAAGACAAACG
This sequence comes from Picea mariana, assembly GCA_032191745.1. NCBI lineage: Eukaryota > Viridiplantae > Streptophyta > Pinopsida > Pinales > Pinaceae > Picea > Picea mariana. The sequence goes on from JASDQU010818102.1 coordinate 13,961, forward strand.
AAGGTTTGTATGAATGGCTTGTCATGCCGTTTGGTTTGATGAATGCGCTAAGTACCTTTATGAGGTTGATGAATGAAGTCCTGAGGGAATTCATTGGGAAATTTGTCATTGTTTATTTGGATGACATACTGATTTACAGTAAATCAGAGGCTGAACACCTGAAGCATTTGGCCATTGTGATGAAGAAGCTACAGTAGGAGAAGCTATTGATAAACATGAAGAAGTCCTCATTTATGAAGACAGAGATCATTTACTTGGGTTTTTTCATTTCAGCGAATGAGTTAAGGATGGATCTGGATAAGGTGGAAGTAATCAAGAATTGGCCATCACCGAGAAATGTATTCGAGGTGAGGAGTTCTCATGGTTTGGCTAGTTTCTACCAGAAATTCTTTAGGAATTTCAGTGGAATTAGCGTAGCGATGATGGACACACTGAAGAAGCGGCATAAGTATTTTCATTGGACAACAGAGGCTGAGAAGAGCTTCAATCTGTTGAAGCGGAATATCACAGAACAACCGGTTTTGGTGTTGCCGGATTTCATGAAGACATTTCAGGTGAAATGTGATGCAAGCGGGTTTGCCATAGGAGCACTCTTGAGTCAGGAAGACAGACCAGTTGCATATTTCAACGAGAAGCTGGATGAAGAAAAATTGAAATACTCCACGTATGATAAAGAGTTTTACGCTATCATATAGATGTTAAAGAAGTGGAGGCATTACTTGATCCCGAAGGAATTTGTTCTGTATAGTGACAATCATGCATTATAGTTTGTGACTCAACAAGAGAAGTTGAATTAGAAACATGCTAAATGGGTAGAGTATATGCAGAATTTCACATTTGTGACTAAGCATATTTTGGGTACTGCTAACAAAGTGGTTTATGCTTTGAGTAGGAAGTGTTTGTTGCTGCAGGAATTCTGAGTCAAAACATTGGGTTTTGAAAATCTCAGGGACATGTACGCAGGCGATGCAGATTTTGCAGAAGCGTATGAAGTAGCTGAGAATCCAGTTATCAGAGATAGGAGTCCTTAGATAGATTATATGATCCAGGAGGGATCGCTGTTCAGAGGCAATCAACTGTGTATTCCAAAATGCTCCATGAGGGAGAACCTATTGAAAGAGAAGCATAGTGGTGGATTAGCAGGACATTTTGGCCATGAAAAAACATTTGCGAAGTTGAATGAGTCATATTTTTGGCTGGGAATGCGAGTAGATGTCAAGAAGTTCGTTGAGAGATGCAGAGTTTTCCAGCATTCGTAGGGAAGGAAGCAGAATGCAGGATTTTATCATCCATTGCCCATACCGGAGAGGCCATGGGAGGCGATCAACATGGATTTTGTATTGGGTTTGCCAAGGACGTAAAGAGGTGTTGATTCAATCTTTGTGGTTGTGGATAGGTTTTCTAAGATGGCACACTTCATCCCATGCCAAAAGACCAGTGATGCGACTCACATCGCAAATTTGTTCTTTGAGGAGGTCATTCGACTTCATGGGTTTCCGAAAAGCATAGTTTTGGACAGAGACACAAAATTCGTAGGACATTTTTGGAGGACGCTGTGGAAGAAGCTGGGGACTAACTTATCGTTTAGTTCGTCTCATCATCCACAGATGGATGGACAAACAGAGGTGGTGAACAAAAGTCTAGGAGACTTGCTGAGGAGCCTGTTGACAGAGCACCACAGCAGTTGGGATCACATATTACCACAGGCAGAATTTGCATACAATGATTTGGTGAATTGGAGCACAGGGAAGAGTCCATTTCAGATTGTGTATGGAGTGCAGCCAAGAGGAGTTTCTGAACTAAGGGATTCAAAACAGACTGTGACTAACAGTGCTAGTGCAGAGGAATTTGCTGAAGCAATGAAAGAACTTCATAGCCAGGTGAAGCAGCGATTGCAAGAATCAAACTAGGAGTATAAGAGCAGAGCAGATCAACATCGGAGACAACTTCAGTTTGAATTTGGTGATTTAGTTCTAGCACATTTGAGAAAAGAAAGGTTCCCAAGAGTAACATACAATAAGCTGAAGATGAAGAA
>JASDQU010818103.1:1040-35680 GCA_032191745.1 Picea mariana
TGGTTTAAGTATAAGTTGAAAAAGGTTTTAAATTGTACTTGATATTGATTCACCCCCCTCTCAGTATCAACAACTAAGCCCATATTTTAACCGAGGGTTTATCCTTTAGAATTTTTCTTCTGACATTATGTTTGCAACCATCCTAACTTAGAAGAACCAGGAAGGAGATGAATTCCCCATGGAATCCATGAGCTCTGGCTTAAAAGGAGCTAATTTAAACTACCCCGTGGTGGATAAAAAGGCCTATGCTGTATTCAAATATTTGAAACATTTCAGGACGTTCCTACTCAAGTCCATGACAAAAGTTATTGTCCCCTACCCCGCAGTTAGGAATCTCTTAGTACATAAGGACTTGGGTGAAAAGAGAGAAAATTGGATTACAACTTTACATGAGTATGAACTAGAGATTAAGCCTGCCAAAATCATCAAAGGCTAGGGACTATGCAAGATGGTTGTTGAATCAACAATTGATGACATATATGAAGATGCTTTGTATCAAGATCAATAAATTTTTGAAAGAGAGGTCTGTTACATCCTTGTTAACTCTGATCAATGGTATTTTGAGGTGAAATATTACTTAACCCATGGGTCAACCCCACACTATCTATACCTCAAGAAGAAAATATCCTCAGACTCAATTTTTCTTAGTATCATCTCATCTAAGGAATCCTATGCAGGAAAAAATATGATGGTGTTTTTCTAAGATGTCTTGAGAAGAGGGATGTCGAAAGGGTATTATTAGAATTCCATGATGGATCAACTAGTGGAAATTATGGTGGAGACTCCACTCAACAAAAAATCCTTAGAGTTGGGTATTACTGGCCCACCTTGTTCAAATATTGTCACACATATGCAAGGAAATGCTAGCAATGTCAAAAATCAGTGGGGAGATAAAATAAAATTGCATTTCCTCTGCAACTTGTGATTTTCAAACGTCCCTTTCAAAAATGGGGGGTATACATGATTGGGGAAATCAATCCCAACTTCTCCCAACTACACAAATACATCTTTACAACTACTAACTATTTCACCAGATGGAGTGAAGCGATTCCCTTGAAGACTATCAACGAAAAACATGGGACTTCATTCATTAGTCTCATATTATCACTAGGTTTGGAGTTCCTGAATCATTAGTCTTTGATAATTCCAAATATTTTTCCTCTCTGAAATTGAATGAATTTTCTCTTGAACACAATATTAAAGTTAAATATTCAACAAATTACTACCCACAAGGGAATGGTTTGGTAGAGTCAACTAATAAGAGCCTCATTAAATTTATCAATAAAATTGTTAATGACCATTAAATAAATTGGCACCTATTCCTTCAAAACGTCCTTTGGGCCAACGTAGTGACCTCCAAATCATCTATTGATAACTCTTCTTCTTAGTCTATGCAAAATAATACACCGTGCCTACCCATACCTTCCTACCCGCATTGAAACTGGCCCAATCTCTTCAAGACCAGGCATGTCTAGTGATGGAAGAAATATTAAACATGTTACTAAAATTGGAAGAAGAAAGGGAAAAGGATAAAATGAAACTAACACACCATCAAGAAATAATTAAAAAATGGTTTGAAAATTTAGCCATGGGAAGTAAATACTTTCAATAAAGAGATCTCGTCCTCAAGTGGGACAAATCCAATGAGCTAAAAGGAAGACACACTAAACTCCAAAAGTTATGGTTAGGACCCTATCTAATCCACCAAAAAATAGGTCCTGGAACTTTTAGACTTAAAACATTGGAGGGATATGAGGAGGAGCTCCCTATAAATGGCCAAATCCTTAAAAGATACTTCTCCTGATCACCTACAATGATATAGTTTGTACATAATAAGATCATAGATTTTTATTTTCTTTCTTTTAGTACCCTTTCTTAAATCAACCTTCTTATTCCTCTTAGTTTTCTTGCCTTTATTTAAATTTTCTTTTTGTACTCTTCACTTTGGAATAAGTTCCTTCTCTCTACTTCGAGTCAACTTTTATTTCACTATAAGGGCCCATAATTATCTAAATCATTAAATACCCTCCTGGTGAATGCCTTCTCCTATTGAAGTGATCAATTTGCCTTGAAATCAATGACTATAATGATGAGTGATGATTTTTCATAAAAGAAGAATTTGTCTCCTTGTGCCCATAGAAAAAAATTCCAACTTGAAAATTCAATACCATTAGACTATTTCTAACATTTATCTTTAACCATGTGACCAATCTCATAACATGCCTATGTTTCACCCAAGATTATGAAAGATCATGAATCTGGTGTCTCTTTCATAATTCCAGTGATCCTGCTCTTGATTTCCCCCAAGTCTAAATGCATCTTACAAAAAGGCGTATGTATGGACTCGTGAAAATACATTGTCTATTGAGACTAGCATATCAAAGTGATTCTCATGTTAGCCTTCTTTCTATTCACCCATATTGTAAAATAAATACATAAACACATATCTAACATGTGAATGCACAAAGCATAATCATAAGGAAGTTGAAAACACTGTTAAAAGTATGGGAAATAAAAGTAAACTTGTCGGGGCTATGGATATTTTGTTGGTAGTAGGTAAATGATTGTATTATACTGAGGAATATTCATCGGGTTTATGGACACTCTCTGGTAGCGAAGAAATGCCAAGAAAGAGAGGTAAGGAAAACGCTTCATTCTACAAACAATTGATAAATTTTCCTTTGTTGTGTCACTCCCCACGTTTCCTCTACACATGTAAGACATAAAATCCAATTAATGATCACCAGAATTATGTTGCAGATCACTAGTAATAGGTCTTTCATCTGTCTTTTCTTTAGGTTAATCGATGTGGGGTCCTCAATCTGTATACTGTATAAACTGTTTAAAGATAATTTTTTCAATGATCAGGTTGAATTCACTTTCTTTCAAAATCAAATATAATTGGTTCTTCCCAGTAATTCACCATTTTTTATGGCTCTCCACACAACTGCCCAATTTACCTAAAATGGTCTTCCCCCCTCCATGGTTCTAAATTTTTTATACAAGGCATTTCTCCTTCACTTCATAAAGAAGCTGTCAGCAGGGAAGTAAATTTTACATTTTCTCGTACAGTCTGTGACTCTTCGTCAGTTGGAAACTCAATCGTCCTAGTCAAAAAACGTTTTCCCTTTCAAAACACTCTTCGACCTTCAAATGTATATTGTTTCATCTTTGTTTTACAATGTAGAAACCAATTAACCATTTTTACTCAGCCAACATGGTGAGCCTCACTCTTACATCCTCTAGTTTGAGTCATGGAAAAATCGGGACAATTTTCACATTACCTTACATATCGAAAGAGATGATTCTGATGATTCTCATTGGAAAGGGATCCGTCAGGATCGTCTTCATCGGAGTGTTTATCTATGCACACTTTCCAGAACTCTGAGCCTTGCTCTTCGATGACTCTACCACACAAAGTTACCTCACACACGTTAGTCCAATAGGTGAACATGAAGAAACCCAACGTGTACTCCTTTTTTTTAATCATCATAACTTTCTCAATCATGACCCCCACGTGGAATTTTAGTATTTGATTTTCCACCCACCTTCCAATTTTAAAAAGATGACATTTTTCCTCTTTTCCTGGAACCCGTCACTGCCTATGGCATCGAGGGAATATTCCTTCGATACCACTTCTGTTAGAGTCCAAACATTTTCTTATGCTCTAGAACTCTGAAGGGTGAATTTTGATGGGGCCTTTCCAAATTTCTCATAAACATTTGTTCTCAACACACCTTTTTAAGAAAAAGGAATATATCTTCAATACCCTCTCCATCAGAGCCCAAACATTTCTCTATCATGTGAAATCTCGAAGATTGAACTTGAAAATCTTCTCTACAAAGTCTTTCAAATAGTATGCTCGACACACCTTTTCAGAAATGGGAATATTCCCTTTATTCTCTATCTTTAGACTCAGTTAGAAACCTCACCTCAACAACCTCTGATGCCTTGACTTTGAAGGCTTCTACCTTTCCCACTAATTCATGCCCATGAAAAGACAATGCATGAACCTAGGCTTAAGGAGGCTATATTATTTTGATACCTCTCCCATCAGGGTTCAAATTAATCTACAATCCTCCCCTCTCCGAATGCATGACTTCTATGATGGTCTTTTCGAACCTCAACCTTTTGCCACCTTCAATACACTAATTCGGGCAACCATCACCCTTAATGATAATTAATGGCAAGGATTGAGGCCAAATTTATAAATATTTTTCATACACAGACGAGCTATGGCACATTTATAATTTTTTAATGTGTGTTAAGATCTATAAACCCCCTCTTCAGACATATCTTCCTCCATAGGTTTTCAAAATATCCATTCTATCTAGATTTTTCACTAAGCGTTACTGCAAAATTACTATTTTTTCTTAATCATAGGACCAACTAATAATAAATCATGACAAGCTAGAATACCAAAAGACCAAAGGGCTTGGTTTACTTCTAGTCAGCTGTCGTACCTGAATCATTGTCTTGACCAGTTGAAGTTTTGGTGATGGATACTAATCACCATACTGGTGAAGACCACTACCCTAGTTATGAATAAATATACATTATCTTAAATTCTGTATATTTCCCTGCGAATGAGAAGAATTTGGGAGTTTACCATAACATCCTAAAAAGTGGCATCCATCTAGTATCTTCCTGAGCACTACTTTTCCCATACAATGACGAAGTGCAATGGTGCTTCAAAAAAATTGATATAAACACAACAACAATCATGAGAAAACAAGGGAAGTGTGTAGCATCACTAAGACCTGAAGACATCAACTCAAGATACCATCTTCCCACTCCCACATGTTCTCTCAATAAACCGTTCTTAAAAATGTTTTCACAAGAAATAAAAGGACTAGCTAATCAAATGAAACATTGGTTGGATGATGAGGAAATGACCCTCAAACAAGGACAAAAGTTAGTTCCCACCCATAGGATCAAGATGCCCTACAAGCTGTTGGTAGCCATGCTTTTCCAGCTATAGGGAGAAGAGAAAAGCACACATTTTCAAATTGATTGGCTACCTCTAGCACATTCCATCGTCAAAATAGGACAAGTGTTCAACTGGGAAGACATCCTGGCTTTCAACATATGTCTACATATGAAGAATATCCCAGGTTTGAAAAATCCTTGTTTTTATATGTCAGCCTACATGATTGATGCCATCTTCTCCTATGTAGAATTCGTTGACCTGGGGTGGAACTAGGACCAAAACCACCCCCCTATCCATTCGTACTGTTCTGATCTATGGAGCATTTATTATAGAAAATAATTTTATGACATATGCAATCTCTTCCTAGCCCCTCTGCACTCTATTCGTTTTGGTTTCCCAAGGCACATGATTTCCTTCAAAACTAGGAATGGGATGAAAGGGGTAGCTGATTGGTTCCTATATAAATATTATTCATATATCAAGGTGTATGGACACACTGCATCCCCACACCTTTAACCTTAATTTTTCCCATACCGTTATTTGATGACAGAGATTGCATACCAAACCATGGGGTTAGGGGTCATTTCACTATTGAAAATTAGCAACAAAATGTTTTGGGATGTTTTCCCTATCCACATCTAAATTTATACTATTTCCAATGGCCAACATCCAAGGAAAGAAGCATAGACCCTACAAGAGTTAATCCTATTCCTAGGAGAGCCTAAACACCATGACCCTCATGAGCTTGCAATCAACCATTTCATATTTTTTGGTCTCACCCATTCCAACATCCATGTGGTCGATTTTGAAGAGGACAAGTTTAAAGAAACCATCTCTTATGATGAAATCCTTCATAAGATACCCCATGATGCTTCCAAAAGGGAACTTGAACATGAGAAAGAAGCGATGAACAGGGTAACTCTAGACCAGTTCCAAAGATTGATTTAGTAAGAGTAGGACACTGGAATTACTAGAGAGCAGGAGAAATCTAGGAAGGAGGAAAAGTTAGAACATAAAAGAATCCAAGCTGAGCAGGATTATCAAAGAAGGACAACTACGGAGGAAACAAGAAAATAAGAAGATGAGCGCATGGCGCAACAAGATGTGCTCCAAAAGAAAAGAAGAAAGAAGAAGAAGCTAAAGCCAATAAATTGGTTAATGAGGCATAAGCCAAGAGATCAATTGATGAGGAAGAGGAAAAGCGGGTAGCTAATGAAGCTAAATATGAGAAAAATGTGGATGAGCTATTGAAGTAGAAAAAATTGTGGAATTTAAGCAAGGTTCCTAGCTCTCCATCAATGCCCAATCTAGGCATTGTGAACATACCCCCTCAAGACTACACTCGAATAAGTACTATTCCATGAGATTCCTGTTTCTCCTCTCAAGCCCTGAATTTTAAGGGATGTGTAGTAGCCATTGGGGACTAATATTATCATAAAGGAATAATAAGTATCGAGAAGAGAGCGATAAATAGGAAAAGAGGAGAAGATACAAGATCTAAATCACCTCCAAAGAGGGTAGTAGAATGGAAAGAAGACCCTGATCTTGAAGAAAATGTCATTCAAGAAGCCTTTACACTCCATGATTGTGTAGGACTAAATGTCTAATATTTTCTTGAGGTAACCAACACCCTCAACATTGCCAAAAATAGGGTCATTGAATTGGAGAGAGAGTTTAGATATGTGAAAGACAATCTTACCATAGATTTTCATAAAGCTACAAAAGCAACTGACAGTCTCAATTCATAAAAAAATGAACAGAGCTCTGCAAGCACAAAGAGACTAGATGAATGCAAAATTCAAGAAAAGGATGAAAATCCAATGGGACACCCATAACAATGAGTTAGAACAAGAAAAGAAGAAACTCAATAAATCCATAGAAGAGACCAGGTCATCAACATGTACTGTAGAATATATCAAGGAAAAAGCATTGGTATTGAGTGGAGAAATTGTAGCAGGAAAGAATCAAATCCTCGATATAGTAAATAACATATTGTTTGAGTGAGAAGAACAAATCAGGCTATAAAGCACATTGGTAGAAAATCAAGAAAGACATTAGGAAGCAAGCGATTCCTTGGAGGAAATGCTCAGTTGACAAGATATGTACAATTCTCCCCCTACCATGGTGCTAGTGTATTCCAAGAGGGAAAAAATTGGATTCCAGATTCTCTTTGACACTTGCAAACCTCTCTTCAAGAGTGCACATATCAACCAAAATATAACAATTGAAACTTGCATGAAGCTGTGGAGAAGTTCAAGTGATCTCGCGAAAGAAGCAAGACTGTGACCAATGTTTTCGATTGATGAAAAAACACACGTCAACACAAAAATGGCCGAGGTGGAGGAACATAAGAAAACTAGCCAGATGAAAATTCACAATCTGTGTCAATTTTAGATAGAATCAATTGAAGAACACCTGTTTATACCCACCTGACTCACCCACAAAATCCAATTCTTTGTTAAGAATGAAACAGAGTAGTTATACCAAGAAGTATCCACCAAAGTTTTCAACGGAGAATTAGTCTTGGAAAGATTACAATCAATCAAAATCGAAATCATAATGAGATATCATTCCCTATGGAAATAATATCATGATCAACTACAGGTACATGGAATCTCACGATTACAAATTTCACAACTTCTTCTAGATGTTGCATTCTTCAGTTATTGTAATCTTATTTTTGGATTCAGAATATGAAGAGTCTCTTTTTGTAAAAATTCCCTGATTTCATGATTGCAAAGATAATGATGTAAATAGTCACTCATGATAAAAGGGAGGACTATCCATAAGAAAGGGATTTTGTCTTTGGATGTAACTGGGACAATATTTCTACTGCGGATGAATTTGAAACAGAGGATACTTTTTGGAGATTGTGGTGTTTATGTGTATTGACAAGATTATTCTTTTCATGCATGTTTATTTCTATTATGTAAGGATGTTATTATTATTATTATTATTTTTTTTTTTTTATCTAAAATGACTTTCGTATATCAACAGTTTCCATGGTTTCCAATACTAAGTGCAACAATAGTGTGATTCTAGTTAGTTAAGCAATTTTTTGTTCTTAACTAGTCATGCTGTTAAATTTCCATGTTACTCGTTGAATGAATTATTTATCAACAAGTAATAAAAATATTTCACTATGCTTATTTCTTAGTCTTCTCTTGATTAGGATAGGTTAATTTAGAATAGATTAAATATGCATCTTAGGACTTTAATCCATCCTCTTAGTTTAGAAGTAGTTCACATGATTTTTGGTATTTATTTTAATTCATCTGAGAACCTTCGGTTCTCAGATTCATATTTAATTAGTACTTTATCTAGATTGATGACCAGACCAAAATTTGGTTGGAAACATTATCCCAAACAAGAGTAGGTCTGATTGGGACCTGGCATCAGACGTTATCGCTTATCTAGTTGAATGGGTCATTCCAGCCCATCAACAAGATGATGGGATCATCAGATGAAGTCATAAAATATGACACACCCCCCCACACACATGAAAAGAATATAACACCTACCCAATAGGTTTTTATCATAATCCACCATTCTTGGATTCATCAAAATGCCATGAATATTTGTGCATAGAAATCATCCTTTTTTGAGTGTAAATTCACTACTAATTGTGAAAACAGGTTATGCATATTGTGATCATCAATTTACAACTTAAATCCTAAATTATTGATCCATATCCAACTTTGGACATGTAGTTTAATGCACACCACGTAGGTTTATGTCTAAAAATGCCAATATAAGTTTATAGACATGTGTAAAATCACAAACTAGATATTATTCAAGTTGAACCACAAAATTTGGCTCAAAATTGAGACTAGGGCATGGATTTGAGGTTGAGGTAGTTTTGCATTAAAATTTACATGAAATTCCAAGTCTAGGTGCATGAAAACAACCTCTCATGTTCTTCAATTGAACTTTATATGCATAGGTGAATTTACCATTTATGTAACTCCATCGTAAAAATTATAAAACAATTTTGGAGCTACATGGAAGCTTGGGCATGCATTTTCATTTAGTCACATAGTACAATTTATATCTTGCAAATTACAAGGAAAATTTTTCCTATTTTGCACAACGACCCTTTTTAAACTTGAAATTGCAAAATAAACAACATGAATAGGTCTACTATGATAAACCACATCCCCATCAACTTGTACAAATTGAATCTAAGGTATAACACAACATTGGGTTACTTTTTACAAACAATTTGTGCATTTCGATGGTTTTGCTAGGCATCTCTTTCTTATTTTTGCACAAAAGACTCTTTTACGTCTCTTAAAGAAAAAATGACCTTTGTTTCTCTCCTAACCCACCATCCTCTAATTCATCAAAATTCCATGAATCTTTGTTCATATAAATCATCATTTTTGGAGTGTAAATACACTACTAATTGTGCAAACAAGTTATACATATTGTAATAATCAATTTACAAATTAAATCCTAAATTATGGAGCCAAATCCAAATTTGGGAGTTTAGTTCAATATAGCCAACTTCAACAATTGGGCCCTTTGGTTTCACAATGCAATTCTCTCCTTTTATGTACACTAGGTAGGTTTATTTATGAAAATTCCAATATAAGTTTATAGACATGTATAAAATGAAAAACTACAACCTATGCAGGTTGAACCACAAAATTTGGCTCAAAATTGAGACTAGGGCATGTATTTGACACTGAGACAGTTTTTGATTCAAATTTACATGAAATTCCAATTCTAGGTGCGTGAAAGCAAACTCTCTTGTTCTTCAATTGAACTTTATATGCATAGTTAAATTTACCATTTATGTAACTCTGTATTAAAACTTATACATTTTTTTTTTGAGCTACAGGGAATATTGGGTGTGCATTTTCATTTAGTCACATAGTACAGTTTATACCTTGAAAATTACAAGGCAAACTTTTCCTCTTTTTCACAACCACCATTTTTAAACACGAAATTTCAGAATAAATGACATGAACATGCTTACTATGATAAAACACATTCTCAACAACTTCTACAACTCAAATCTAAGGTATAACACAACATTGGGTTACTTTTTACAAATAGCTTGTGCATTTTGAAGGTTTTACTAGGCATCTCTTGCCTATTTTTATTCAAAAGAGTATTCTATGATTCTTAATGCAAAACTGACCTTGGTTTATGTTTTAACCCATAATCCTCTAATTCATCAAAATGTCATGAATCTCTTTGCATATAAATCATCCTTTTTGGGGTGTAAATGCAATACTAATTGTGCAAACAGGTTATACATATTGTAATCATCAACTTAAAACTTAAATCCTAAATTGTGGATCCATATCCAAATTTGGGCATGCATTTTAATATAGCCAACTTCAACAATTTGACCCTTTGGTTTTACAATGCAATTCTTATCGTTTATGTATGCTAGGTAGGTTTATGTTTGATATTTCCAATATAAGTTTATAGATAGGTGTAAAATAAAAAAATACAACTTATGCAAGCCGGACCAAAAAAATTGGCTCAAAATTGAGACTAGGATTTGCATTTTAGGTTGAGGTAGTTGTGCATTCAAATTTACATGAAATCCCAATTCTAGGTGCATGAAAGAAACCTCTCATGTTCTTGAATTGAACTTTATATGCATAGGTAGATTTACCATTTATGTAACTCCATCTTAAAACTAATAAAACGAATTTTGGAGATACAGGGAAGCTTCAACGTGCATTTTCATTTAGTCACATGCCACAATTTATTCCTTGCAAATTACAAGGAAGACTTTTCCTCTTTTTCATAGCCACCCCTTTTAAACTTATAAATTGCAAATTAAACAATATAAACATGTCTAGTATGATACCCTGCATCCCCAACAACTTGCACAACTCAATTCTAATGTATAATAGAACATTTGATTACTTTTTACAAACAATTTGTGCATTTTGATGGTTTACTAGGCATGCTTTACCTATTTTTGCACAAGAGTCTTTTATGACTCTTAATGCAAAATTGACCTTGGTTTCTCTCTTAACCCACCATCCTCTATTTCATCAAAATGTCATGAATATATGTGCATATAAATCATCCTTTTTTTGAGTATAAATGCACTACTAATTGTACAAAAGAGTTTATACATATTGTAATCATCAATTTACAACTTAAATCCTAAATTATGGAGCCATATCCGACTATGGGCATGCAATTTAATATAACCAATTTTAACAATTTGGAACTTTGATTTTACAATGCAATTCTTAGCCTTTATGCACACCAGGGAGGTTTATGTCTGAAAATTTCAATATAAGTTTATAGACAAATATAAAATCACAAACCACAACTTATGTAAGTTGAACCAAACATTTCAAAATTGAGACTAGGGTGTGCATTTGAAATTGAGGCAGTTTTGCATTTAAATTTACATGAAATCCAAAATATAGGTGCATGAAAGAAACCTCTCATATTATTCAATTGAACTTTAGATCAATAGGTAAATTTAACATTTATGGAACTCCATATTATTACTTATAAAATAATTTTTGGATCTACAAGGAATCTTGGGCGTGCATTTTCATTTAGTCTCTTAGTACATTTTATACCTTGCAAATTAGAAGGAAAACTTTGCCTCTTTTGCACATTCACCATCTGTAAACTTTCAATTGCAAAATTAACAACATGGACATGTCTACTATGATAATCTGCACCCCCAATAATTTTCATAACTCAAATCTAAGGTATACTACAACATTGGGAAGGTTTGGGAACAAACAATAGAGGAAAAGTCTATTCCCTCTGTTTAAGAGGATACAGGTCTTTGGTGACTCCAAAATTTTTATGGACTAGGAAAATGGTAAAATTAACATTTCTTACTTGGAGCTAGGGCCTATTTTACCTTCAAATTTACATTAAATCCCAATTCTAAGTGCATGAAAGAAACCCCTCCTTTTCTTCCATTGAACTTTAAATGCATGGGTAAATTCAACATTTATGTAACTCCATATTAAAACTTATAAAACAACCTTTGGAGATATAGGGAATCTTGGGCGTGCATTTTCGTTTGTCACTTAGTACAGTTTAGACCTTGCAAATTACAAGGAAAATGTTGCCTATTTTTCACAATAACCCTTTTTAAACTTGCAATTGCAAAATAAAAAACATGAACATGTCTACTATGATAAACCACATCCCCAACAACTTGAACAACTCAAATATAAGGTATAATACAACATTGGGCTGGTTTGGGCGCAAAAAATAGAGTATAACTTTATGCCCTCTAGATCCTAATTAAGGTTGCAATGTAGGTTAAGAGGCTGCAGGGCTTTGGTGACTCCAAACTTCTGATGGATTGGGAAAATGGTAAAAGTAACATTTCTAACTTGGAGTTGGGGCCTATTTTCAATAGGATTATGGAAAATAAATTAGTTTTTTAAGAGGTGTCCTTTGCTCATGTCTACCGAGAATTCAACCACAAAGCTGCTTGGTTATCAAAGGAAGCACTCATTTTGGAGGAAGTTTTTTTGGTTGTTTATGAGATTAAGGACCATACTCTTACATATTTGATACTCTTACATCCTTTTTTATGAATGTATTTTTTTTTTTTTATCTTGTTTAATTTTTTTTTTTTGTAAAGTAAGAGAGAGCTTGTCTCATGGTTTGTCTCAACGTCAATATGAATCTGTGAAACTATTAGTTTAAAGAGTGATCTGTATAAGGATGATTGTAAGAGTCAAAGTCATAAGCATATGATATAGTCTTATCTGATAGAGGAAGTCTATAAATACTATGGATGCTAACGTTAAAAATAGAAGGGATATTGTCAATGTGTATTTCATTTCCACTAGAAATATCAATACAACGATTTTTGTCTCATAAAAAAAACTTGAAATATAAATATTTCTTGTAGGTATATTCAAACATTATATAAAAAGATGAATTAAATATCAATAAATATTGTAGATATTTACTAAACACCACAACCAACATCAGATATAAGACAAGTATGAGTAAAAAATATTACTGATCTTCCATTAATAACTCATAATTATAGAAGGATCTTTACATGATAGACATCACAAATACAATCGCCATTACAAAACTGAGAAAACTGTAATACATATTCTACAACTTTCTCCTCTCCAAAGATTCCTCTTGAGGAATATCTAACAAGCCTCTCCTTTTCTATCTCTCTACTTAAAAACTTATATATTTTGTTCCCCATGGGGACCACCGTGACCCATAGGTCGCTTACATAATTAGATCATAACTAATTTTACATGTATTCAAAGGTCCTCGACCCAGTTGTTACAACATTGTATATTAAATTCCCCATGGGGACCACTGTGACATGTAGGTCACTTACATAAGTGGATCATAACTAGCATTACATGTATTCATAGGTCCTCGAGCCATTTGTTACAACTTTGAGGTGATGCTTAATACTTTAGGCACAATCTGCGTTGTTGTAGCCAACAGTCCATTGCAATCGATACGCATAAGGGTGTTTTATCTAGTCACTGGCTTCACACTATGGGGTGGTATTGAAGCAACTTATAGTGAAAATGGGTTCCAAAATTTGTAGTCCACCGAAGGGTCTGATGGAAGATACATAATGTAGTATGGATATGGAGGGTGCACCACTATGTGGGAAGAGAGTAGGGGGAGTATTGGGGATGATCTTGAGGAGGAATATTATGGTGGGGATGTACATGATTGATACAAAAAAGTTATATGATTACCAATTTTTATGGTATTTTTGCTAACCAATTGTTCGGGTATCCTATACTTGGGTCAAACACCTTCAATGCCCATTTGGACTGACTAACCTAAAGATATTCCTTCTGAAAAAATACTTTTTCTCTCCTCTCCTTGTACTATTTCATTCCATTGAAATTGTTGGCATCATAAATCCGTCCCCTCAAGATCTACTCCATTTCCTTTGGTCCTCCCACTGTTTTTGGAGACTCCCCCTTTCTCTATCTTGCGGCCTCCTGGACTATCAATGTTGATGCAACATGATTTTTCTTTACTAGTGGCACCATCCACATATAGGTGCAGTATTGTGACCTCTAATCTAGCCACCTGCATCCTTCCCAAGTTTCCCCCATGGTGGCATACTCTAAACTTTCTATGTTTAATTGGAATATTCCACTTGAATCTGGTGATGTAAATCTAGGAAAAATCATAATTTTATGTTGTTTGAATTGCATTTCTAAATGCATAAATTGATTCAACATCCTAAGAAACCAATGGGGAAATCGTATTATAGATACTTAACCACTCAACGGGCTACTTATTATTCCATGGATTATTATCCATTCATTACATGAAGGGGTAACTCTAGGACATGGTAGTATTGGTTAGGATGAGCCATCATATGACTTTAGTGGTCACATTAACTAACATATGACTTGAATTTTTTTCATATTATACCTGACATCACAACTGATCTAGGTCAGGTACTATCTAGCCTTCCCACATCATGAAAAATTCTTATTTGTACTATGTTCATCCATTAATCTTTGTACTTTCCAATCATATATCTTGTCATTTCATGATTAATTGACATCTAGAGACAAATAAATCATAATAATCCCACGTTAGACATTTTTAGTCCCCATAGTGGGCATAATTGATGTCTCAATCAAGGAAACATGGGAATAACAAGGATGTGAAAAACACTTGTATATCTCTAGTTGGAATAATTAAGACCCAATTAGGTGTCGAACACACCTATGAGATAACACTTTGCTGACATGGAAGTGCCATGTAGGTGCCATAGTGGTAGGCCATGGGGAAATGGTGGGTGACAATGGTGATGTTGTTGGGCTTGAAAACTATCCAATATGATTCATATGTTCGATGAATACTGACTATGTCATAGGTCTGACAAACATCGGAGGACCAAGAAAAAATTATAATTTTTTTTGAGAAATAATGAGTAATGTCTGAAAATAAGGTGGATTTTGTTTGTAACGTCAGAACACCCTGTTGAACTTCAACACCATATGTAGTAGTGAGTCAACACATATTTTGGCACAAGGAAAGAAGCTAGTTCTGGGAAAGTAGAAACATCTAGATATCATGTTAAGAGTGATGATCATGGAAGATTTAGGAAGTCAAGGATCGATAGTAGCATCAACATAATCATTCCCCAGAGCACTCAAAGCGAAGAGCATATGCACATTCAAGTTTGGAAAGCATCCTAATTATGTCTCCTATAAGACATCAAAGGAGGAGACATGGGTTAGATATCTTACAAGGGGATATGAGGAAGATCAAGCCACCATATTTTGATGGAGAGAATATGAGAGGAGAATATGTAGAAGAATGGTTGCTGGGAGTGAGGAAATATTTCCAGTTTCATGACTACTCATCAAATTCAGACTCCAATATTGTATCCTACCATATTCAAGGAAAGAAATCTATGTGGTGGGGTTGGATTAATAAGGTTAAGCACCTTGAAGATAAGATAATTTCTTGGAAGCAGTTCAAGAAATATTTCCAGCAACAATACTTGTCAGAGAAATATTATGAGAAGAAGATGCAATATTTCTTTGAGCTCAAACTTCCGAACATGACCATGGATGAATATGAGAGGAAATTCTTGGAAATTTTCATGTATGTAAGCTTCATCCAATATGAGAAGGTCAAAATTCATAGGTTCATGAGTGGAATTCCATCCTTCTACAAGGACAAAATCCAGTTTTATGAGCCTAGGATTTTGGAAGAAGCCATAAGGAAAGTTAAGTATTTATATGAGCAAAACAGAGGAAGGTCAACTTTCCAAAAGGCTTGGGGTAACAAGAATAATTGAAATATGGATCAAAGGAAGAAATGATTCAAGCCACCTTTCATAAGGAATAGATTTCAATCATATCAACAAGGCTATCCATCTCACGATAATAAAATAATGACAGATTCCTTGGGAAAGAGGCCAAGAAAACAACCCATAAAGTGTTGGGGATGTGAAGGATATCACATGTATAAACATTGTTCTCACCCAAGAGATAAGATGATGACTGCTCATAGAATCAAGCAATATGAGACAATAGAGGATGTGAGATGAAGCATTCCAAGGGTCTATGTAGCCTTGGAAAATAGAGAAGAAGACTATCAATCCCACATGATTGAAGTGGAAGGTGTAACATCCCGCTCTATTGAACACACTTTTATTGACCAATTATTTAGGACACTTGTGTGAAAGTGATCCATTTATGGTACATTTTGATTTCATTCTATTATGTATTATACATGATATGATAATGTATTGTGACTTATTACTATTTGATGAATATTTATTGACAAATGCTATTGACGACTTTACTGAGTGTGCAGGACACATGACAGGTTATGGATGCTTAAAGCATTAGTGGATTTCCTTGGACTCCAGATTGAGTAAGGGAGTGGATTGTAATTGTTTGATTATTTCATTTTACACACATATGACATATGATTTATTCGGTACAATTATGTATATATATAATTGACAAAGTTTTTTTCAGTGCATGCATGCTTGACAATGCTTGATAATCTGACTCACATAAGAAGTAGAGGGGCCATGCACAGAAACTAGACATTGATGGAGAGGTGTGGCAATGTCCCTTTCACAACCTACTAGCACTCTCACCGTGGCTCGAATGATGGGTTAACGATTACCTAGTTCGAGATGTCCACGATGTCGTGATGACGGACTGAGACATTGGCTCACGAATATTTCTAAGGAGCACACAATAAGACAAAGTCCTTATTTATCAGAAGCTCTTAGTCTCTCACAAGGTCGACCAAGTGGAGTGTTGACTCCAAAGGTTGGAAAAACTTCCAAAACCGGCAAAATGTGAGTGTCACCCTTGGAGCATGAAGGTGCGTGTTGAAGGGCATGTCGCGTAATTAAAAGTTGAGTCAATAAATCTAGGTGGCCTAGAAAACATTAAATTGATTAGACCTTGTCAGATTAAAATAAGTAATTAAACAGTGAATTTATTAATTATAAATTCCAATAAAAATCTAAGCCTAATTCTAAGACTAAGCCTAAGTGTAAGTTTAGTTAGGGGACTAAATTAAAATATTAAATAAATTAAAAGGATAGAGATAATTCAATTTAAGAAAAAGTGAAATAAATCTAAAGATTGGATAAGATGCACATGTGTGAATGAAAATATTAAAAGAGATTTTTAAATAGAAAGACATAAATTATAAGAGAATATGTGTACACATAGAATGATATCTAGAGTCTAACTACCACTAGTCTAACTAGTAAAAGACTCCTAATCCAACTCTAGCTAAATATAGTTAGGAGACACTCATTAATCGAGAATCTGGATTAAAGGGACAAATAAGAGAGAAAATAGGAACACATTGGGGAATATGAGGGAAATTGATTTTTTAAATAAAATAAAATTTTATTTACTTGTGCAACCGGGGGAGAGTGTGAAAAGTGTGTGGGTGAATACTAGTAATTAATTTAATTAAAAAGTTAATAAATTGTGCATATGGACATGTGCCAGTGAGAAAAATTCTATAAAACAAATGGCTGAAGAATGGAAATGGGTGAACTATTCTTGGTAAGGTTATGCTGCCAAATTTATTCTGGATTGTGTTTTACTTGTGAGAGTTGGGATACCAAGATTGAATAAATAGTGGAAGCTCTTCCTTGCGAGGCAAGTCTTGGATCTATCATTGTTGGTTTCTTGTACGTGGCCCTTTGCGGCTAGGGGGGTTAAGGGGGAAGAAGAGTACCCCTAGAGTTGATTGGTAGGTACCAATAAAGTTCTTGGATTTGCAAGTGGAAGAAGGACATTGAGGGGAACTCCAAATTGGAAAATCATCTTTTGTTTTCATCAAATTGCTATTACGATATTCTTCCTTGAGGTAAATTGTTGTTATTAAGTTTAGAAATGAAAAGAGTACAATATTATGAGTTTCATGTTATGGAGTGATTATGTTTCTTCTAGAGAATTATTATGTGAACATAGGCAAGTCTTGGAGATATCGTTGTTGGTTTCTTGTGTGTGGCTCCTTTGCGGCTCGGGGGGCTAAGGGAGAAGAAGAGTACCCCTAGAGTTGTCTGGGAAGTACTGATGAAGTTCTTGGATTCATAAGTGGAAGAAGGACATTGCGCGGAACTCCAAATTGGAAAATCATCTTTTGTTTTCGTCAAATTGCTATTACGATATTCTTCCTTGATATAGATTGTTGTTATTAAGTTTAGAAATGAAAAGATTACTGTATTATAAGTTTCATGTTATGGAGTGATTGTGTTTCTTCCACACAATTATTATGTGGACATTATCAACTTCGTAATGATACGGTTGCACCGTAGAGTGGATTATTATCGAACCTTGTATTATTCTGTTGATTAATATGTCTTGAGTGGTTAAATAAACTCTTATCATAGACTCTGTTTGGCATGCGATTCTATTCCAAGCTCTGATGGTTGTATTTTTGAAAATAAGATTTTGTTTGAATATACCTTCTTGTAATGATCACGAATAATTCGTCCCAATAATTTGTAGAAAATGGTGAGACCTTTGGACGAAGTGCCATGACCATTGTGGTAGCCATATCTCTTGTTTCTAAAAAGGGTTTTACGATTGCACCAGACAACAACTCGCCTCCAGACCCTTCTCTTAATCCGTCCATTTCCTTGTTTTTTTGGCGCTTGTGAAAACTTTGGTTTTGCCTCACTTGCCATCTTACCTTGAATTTCTTCCACATGTCATCAAGCAATGGCGATTCACCTTCAGAATTGAAAACTTGGCCGGATATTAGACATGTTCCATCTTCGTGAGGCCTCACCATTGTTGAGGAATCTAGACTTAATAAAACACCCAGATGGGTTTTCCTACAGTAAATATTGTTAACAATTTTCAGCTGGGCGAATGATTCCAGCGTGGAGCAGTCCCTGGATCGAGATTCACTAGAGATCTTGTTTACCTTTTTGGAATTCTGTTCCGTGGACTCTAATGTTTCCCACATGATTGATTTTGTTTTATTCTTCCTGAGATTTGTTTAATCCTTTGTATCCGTAGTTTATAATTTTATAGTTGTTTTTATTGTCGTAGTAGGGGTTAAGTCAGATCGTTGCATTGTAACATCCAATGCAATTACCGAGTCTCCTGGAGGGTGCGCCATTGTTACATTGTAACATAAATCCCGATTTACTCTCTTCTTAATTTCCATTACAGAAGCCCCTTATACTTGATGTGGTAGATAGCATGATTGCGCACTATGCCAAGAAGATGTGCACTTATGCTGACGACAAATTCCTTTTAAGTTGACATATTCAATACGCAATCTCTTGTTAAGTGGGAGTGTATTTTTCTGGACGATTTTTTGCTTCATCTTCATCCCGAAGTAGTGTGTAAGTCTTAAGTTCACCGCACAACGATAAGCTACACCCGGTTTCCATGATTGTGGTTGCTCCTTAAATTGTTCGTTCCAATTGTTTTATGACTGTAACTGTGACTTCTTAGTGATTTGCAATTTTATCACTTGTTATATTACTAGATTCTCAGATTTACTCTCACGTAAATTGGAGGTGCTTGTATTAATTAGACCAACATCTTGGATTTTCGGATTTTCACGATGTAGTGATTAAATCTTTTAATTCAACCAACTAATAATTAAGTTACAAAAGTTAAAAAATTAGAGAATTGATTATTTATTCTATTTATTCAATAAGCAATGTTAGTTGCCAATGTGAACTTTAAGTTATGGACTAATGGATTGATAATTTGGATAGGTTAAATTGTTATAATTGTTAAAGTTATATGAGATACAAAAACAATAACATTAGTAACTTTACTACCTATTACCTTGGATTATGTATGATTGTTCATATCCTAGTGGTATGTTATAATTTTGATGAGAAATGTTGTTGATTAGTCATAAAGTTGGAATAGAGTGTTGTTGGGTAAGTGATCTAGATATCTCCTTGTTTCTTAGAATAGTCGCCGGTATTGAGACCTTTAATGGTTAAAATAAATTAGATGAATCTTGGACTTAAGCGTTGATTATGTGTCTTGGAGGTTCTAACCTTGCATGATAGGTGTTATAGCAAGATTTTCCTCACCCCATGAAACTTGCTCAGAAGGCCTTTTCCATTTCCCTATGCAAACTTGAAGTCCCTTTTTGTAGTTCCCAGAGCTAACAAGCATACTTTTCCACATATATGCTCCCTAACAACTATACAACATCCGTATACATAGGTTGCATGATTACAACCCGCATACATAAGGTTTTGTGCCCAAAATTTAAATATGGTGTCGGGTTTCCATGTCATGTCACATGATCCATGATTCTTGACCTTCCATATGCTTGAAATGTTTTGACTCGGCCCTTTAGTTCCATTTGAAGGCTATAAATGGGCCATATCAAAGATGTGGAGAGGAGGATAATAATTCAACTTTGAGAACAAAGTTACTCTAGAGAAATTATTCACTTCATATTGAGTCTACATCCCTTTGTCCTTTTAAGTCTGAACACATTGTTCAACCCCCAAACTCTTCCCTATTTGATGGAGAACCTCATTGTCTCTATTATATGATCTTTCCTTTGGTGGAGGATTGAAGTGGTGGAGGCTCAGCTGGAAGGGACTTAGTTTCTCGGTTCCGAACGTGCTGACCTAGAAGTTTGTCATTCATACACTTCTGTTGATTACATTTTAGTAGAAATACTCCTTTCTCTTCCAATTAATGTCTCACAAATATTATAATTGTTATTCCATGGACATATTTGTTATTGATATTGATGGATTATGCTATTATATGTGATAAATTTATATATTATCACCATATGTTTGCGTATATTGGTTGTTGAGGAAAAGTTGTAGGTGTATAGCTTTGAGTCAAGTGCTCAACGGTGGATTTCATCGAAGATTTGGACAAGGTAGGCTCTTTATATTGTCTTGTTAGCATATTTGTTTATATAGAATACTTGATATTAGAGTTGATTTATGCAGTCATTTTTGTCTGTTGTGGTTTACCCCATGCCATAGAGTGATTTTCCTCATAACAAAATTGACGACCATACTGGGGAGGGAATATTGTTTTCGGGGTTTGGAGTGTTTTTTCTCCTTTGATTCCTCTCAGTTATATTGAGTTTCTTGTCTTCTGATTGCTTAACTGCCTATTTTCATTTTTATTCCGAGTTTCTTAGCTTTATTCTTAACATGACAGTGTTTCAATACATATATGCAGGTTTTCCCTTGACAGACGTGTACATACGCGAGCTGCCATTCTGCAAGGGGTGTATATATGAGATTTTTTCCTAAACAATCATGTACATCATCATTGTTTGCTTGATTTTTGAGTTTCGTGTTTGTTGGGTAAGTTTTGTTGGTTGCCGAGTCTTCTTGGCTCTCTTTCATGACTGTTAAGTTCTTGCAGAGTGATAGGAAACCTTTATTTGGTTTAATTTTTGGGAGGTCTTTCTTTCTCATCATTTTTGTTTCATTGGTTGTCATTGCATCTTGGGCTGGGTGTTTTCTTCTTGATATCCTGCTTGATTTGTCTCTTTTTGCTTACAGTAGGAATTATATATCAAGCTATTGTTCAGTCCATGCATTTTCATTTCTTTATATTGAAAATACAAAAAATGTACATTTTGCATCATGACATTTGATATTTTGGGTTCTTATAATTTATTTTGATATATGTATGGAAATATTGCATCTTATATTGAAGTCAAAGAGTTGAATTGAAAAGTTTTGTTTTGAAAAAAAACTTATCATTTGTTGAGAATTGAAGTTAGGACTTTTCATTATATTCATATTCATTTCTTTTGATTTTTGAGTCATAACATCATCAGTTTCATGACCACATATTTTGAGTAAACAAAACCACTAAAAGTAACGCTGATAAATTTAAAATTGATTAGAAAAGATTTTATTTTTCAGGGTGCACAAACTAGCTTAAGATTTAGAGCCTTGGAATAATATTTTGTGAGTAAACTTCTCCAAGGATATTAAACTCAACATATGTGTCTGACTAAGGAAGTGGTGAAATCCATTGTATAATTGGTGAAATCAAGAGGCTCCCCTCACACCTGATTTAAGCACGAGGTTGCACGAATTTGGTTGAGGAGATGTCCCTCCAATACCTTCTTAGCGTCAGAGATATTTCTGGAGATCTATTCATACCCGGGGGTCTTACTAGTGCCTTTACCTTTGTGGGAGGCGATGCTTTCAATATTTTGGGCTTTGTTACCCTACCCATAYAGTGGACCTGACTTAAGACTATTCACCTGCACATTGGTTATATTGTGGTGGCTTTAGTTTCTTAACATAGGTAGCCACATAGGTTACTTGCAGGGGTTATTTTGCAGGTACCCTGAGTTAGATAAAGGTTAGACAACACACAACCTTTATGGAGGATTACCTCTCCAGGGGGATTTGACCGACTACACTGTTAATCCCATGAGGGAACTTCTAATTGATTCTAATACCTCTGATATTTTGAAGGGAGTATCAGGCCCCTCTTGGGAGAGGGATACCTAATMTAGTGAGGGATGCCCTTTTTCAACCATTATATCTTATTTGTGTGCATTGACCTTTTTGATTTACTTTGGTGTGCTCTCTGATTATTAGTTGGCCTTAGTATTTTGTATTGCACCATGAATTTTCATTGCGATGGTTAGTGGAGCCCCCATGAATCCCTCATTTAGCGTTACCAAGMCCATGGAATTTTCTCATTCCATGGGGACGAATCCTTTTGTATTTTCAAGTGGCACGCCGAATCGTGATACTCAACCAATACCTTGGGCCTCTAATATTTTTTCTCATGGTATTATAGACATGTCTTTGCAATTTCCATCCTCTGTCTCATTACCTTATGTGAATCCTAGTTTTGGGTCTGGAGGAATGATGCCTCCTTATTATCCCTTTTCGTTTGGTGGGAGTCACATCCCTCAACCAACTCTTATGGTAGGAGGTTGGAATATTCCTTCCTACAGATACAATCCTAGATTCACTTTTCTAGGAGCAAGTGCTCAAATGGGTGCTCATTATACTTATTACACCCTATCCATCTATTCTTCTTCCACTATGTCAGTTCCTAAGAATGATTTTCCCATGCTGGATCTCCATCTATCCTCTGGTGTTTCATCTGGGGGTAGTCATTTTTATAGTATGGGAAACCTACTTCATGAAGTTCCTTCATCTGGGGGAAACATATATCCTCACTCGAGTAACCCTTGTCGTGTCACTTTCTCTTAGCAAGAGGTTTCCTTGGTGAAGATGCCCTTACAACCCTTTATGAATCATTTTGGAGGAGGATAATTTCCTGCTGGACAGGGCCATGGTGTATACAAGAACCCTTCATGGCTTGCAATTTATCAAGACCAATATTTCCTGGAACCTTGGTCTGAAATGCCGCAACCAACTGTCGCTAGTCCAATTACTGCAAGTCATACTRGAATTATATCACAAACCTCTAATAGTCATGTTGTACATTGGTCGACAACCTCTAAAGTTCATGTTGAATACTAGCAAACAACYGCCGCAAGTCATGCTGGGGGCACAAATCTGGTCACTGCTAGTCACACTGCACATACATTACCAACCTTTGCAAGTCATGTTGGAAATTTTCTACTASCCTCTGCATGTCATGCTGGGAGCATGTCACCAGCCACTACAATTCATGCTGGGGGAATTCATATGATTGAGAATCCTAGACGTATAAGACATAAGCCCAAGTTCCTTTGTAGGCTTTGCAAAGGATATCACCTTACTTGTTTGTGCASTACTACTATTGTGGTACAAGAAACATTGTCCTTGCCTGGGGGCCCTTTGGGTTCTGAGTCGTCTTTGGTTTCTCAAMATTCTAGTCCTTCTTTGGTTGATACATTGGTCATGCAGATGCAATATTCATCTGATACCCCTCTTCCTTTAGGAGGTGATGCATTTCTTGACCTTTTTGTCTCACATCCTATTCAACCAACGGTCGCATCGATGCAATATTCAACCGAGACCACTCATGTTTTTGGGGATGATGCATATCTTGACCTTGTTGTATCGCATCCTTTTCAACCAATGATTGAATAAGTGGTCATGCCAATGCAATATTTGGTTGATCCCACTCTTCTATTGGAGAGTGACAAGTCTAAGAAAGTGACATTGTCGATTCAATCTTCAGTCAATCCCACTCTTCTTTTGGAGGGTGATGCATCCTTCGACCATGTCCTTATAATCTCTAGTCCTTTACCTTTTGAACAAGGGAACATTCTACTCTCTCCGAGTACGCTCCCTCCAAGTCCTAGGGTGGTTTCCTTTGATTGGAATGATATTGTAGAGCCTCGACCTCCTTCTTCTACACCCTTCCAGATAAGGGGCATTCTTTGATATATTGTAGATAAGGTAAACTCTGCAAGTATTTTATGCTCTTTGACTTGGAAAGCTTTGGGTTTTCCCAAGGTTGTGTCGACTATCTATGAGTTGTTAACTTTTGATAGAATTCTTCACGGGAGCCTTGGCCTCCCCCATTATATGCTTCTTAGAGAAAAATTCCCGAGTCTTGTTTAAGCTCTTTTCTGACTCTCTCAAAAAGAAAAAAATATTGTCGAGTGAACTTGTCTCTTTCACACTCATAAATTGGATTTGAAAGGACGTCTATTTGGTGTAATTTTAACCCTTTTTTAGACCAAGTAGAATAAATTTATGAAAAAGGACATTCTTTGGAGTTAAGTTGTAATTTCATATCATCCTCTTGCTTGTAGCATTGATCATATTTCCTATTCCTGCTTTTGCATTATAAGACTATTATCTCAACAATTTTCATCATCAGCCAAGTAGATCCTTGTTCATATCCTTTGCAGCTTGATACCCTATACCCCAAGAGGAAAAATTCCCTCGAGTGTTCATATCCTACATGCACCTCCTTGCATTGAGAATAGGTATGTTGCATTGTTGGAACTAGTTGCTTACTTGCGACACTCGTTTCCTCCTTTGTATCATAGCATTCATTTGACTATGAATAAACAAAAAAATATGGGCGGGAAAATAATATTATCTCATGTTGTCAATAGTCATTTCTCCTTTGAACAGAGCACAAACTTTTGAGTCCACTTGTCTTCCAAAATTTGGGTTTGGAATGAACTTAGGAAGTTGAGCTCATTACTTAGATTTTACTCCTTTGATTGGTTACTCTTCCAATCCCTATGGAGAGTTTGATTGGTGCCTGCTACATCACAAAGTTTCATCATTGATTCTATGCTTCCAGAGTCTTACATATGTCTCATTCTCTTGTTCAGAGGATGTCTATCAAACTGTGTCGACCATTTCTCAAAAATATTGACTTTGCATGTTGGCCATACCCTTAGCATGTCTCAGAGTTACATGAATATGTATTCCTATCATGCACCCTGGTCCTACTTTCATCAAGGGTAGGTAACCTTGAACCCGACATTCAACATCTCCTCATTGGTTGATGACTGGGGGGTTTCCCTTTTGTTCGATGACAAGAAATTTGTTCACACATTGGGATTCATGTAGTGTCTTGGATACCATTATCCTTATTGGTGGTTTCCTCACCTTTGTCGATAATATTCCTTATTGGATGCTATTCATAGGGTATTTTTCATGCATTGCATGCATCTGGTGCATGTGAAATATGCACAAGGTCATTGGCTTGTGAACATGTTCTTCATATGAGTTCATCCAAATCATCAAGCTACTGCTTTGTACCTCATGCAGACTGATGAGAGATGCCTTAATGTTATCCTTTCAGTGGGTCTCCTTCCATCGATTTCATCCCATCTATTCTGGAAATGAGACCTAGAGTCCTATGAGTACCTAGAGGCTTGCAGTCATCAATGGTAGGTTCTCTCACCATTGACAATTGTGAATAGATCAATGTCTCCCGATTGATGGATTCTTTTAGTGTTCGACCTCAATACCTTTATTCACACTTGTAAGAATGTACTCAATTCCTTGATACCTAATTTCATTATCGATAGGATGTCTCATGTTTGTTAACGATATACCTTAATGACCGGTAATCAAACAAAGTATAATTTTGTTTGAACTAAACTAATTTATTCACATAATGTAGACTTGCACCTTTGGCTGATTGTGTAGAAGAATTGAAGACATCAATTCATAGTCACAAATTTCCTAAGTTGTTGCTATCATTCATTGGACCAATACCTATATGACTTCAGTGATTGTGGGAGATCAGATTGTACTCCATTGCATACAAATATCTTCAAATTGATTTTGAGACTAGTTTTCACTAGGCCTTGTTCATGATTATGACAAACTTTGGCATGTATCTACCCTTGTATTGCCTATTCATGGCCATGAACAATTGTTTGGTATATTTCCACATGGACCTACTGTGTAATTCAAGTTGGCAACCACGTTTACAAAGTCATTATGGATTGTAATATTCTTATGAGCAACATGTTCGTCCAACTGGGTCTCGATTACTCCACTTTTGGGAATTATAATGTAGCCATTGTAGATACTCCTATGATGTCACACATTAGGGGGCATATATTATAGAAATATTTGCCTCACCCCATGCAACTTGCTCAAAAGGCCTTTTCCATTTCCCTATGCAGAATTGAAGTCACTTTTTATAGTTCCCAGAGCTAAAAAGCATATTTTTCCACATATAGACACCCTAACATCTATTCAACATGCGTATACACATGTTGCACCATTACAACCCGCATACATTGGGTTTTGCGCCCAAAATTAAAAACTTTTGTTGGGTTTCCATGTCACATCATGGGATCCATGACCCTTAACCTTCCATATACTGGAAAAATTTCGAATCTGCACTTCAGTTCCATTTGAAGACTATAAATGGGCCATATACAAGTTGTGGAGAGGAGGATAATAATTTAACATTGAAAGCAAAGTTACTCTGGAGAAATTATTCACTTCATATTTAGTCTGCATCCCTTTGTCCTTTTAAGTCTAAACATATTGTTTATCCCCCAAGCTCTTCCTTATTTGATGGAGAACCTCATTGTCTCTCTTATATGAGCTTGCCTTTGGTGGAGGCTCAGTTGGAAGGGAGTTAGTTTCTCGGTTCCAAACGTGTTGGCACTGAATTTTTTCATTCATACACTTCTGTTGATTACATTTTAATAGAAATACTCTTTTCTTGTCGAATTAATGTCTCACAAATATTAGAATTGTTATTCGATAGGAATATTTTTTATGAATGTTGATGGATTATGCTATTATATGTGATAAATTTATATATTATCATCATATTCTTGTGTATCTTGGTTGTTGAGGACAAGTTACAGGTGTATAAATTTGAGTCAAGTGCTCAACGATGGACTTCATCGAATGTCTAGAAGAGGTAGGATCTTTATCTTGTCTTGTTAGCATATTTGTTTATATAACATACTTGAGATCATAGTTGACTTCTGCAGTTATTTTTGTCTGTTGTGGTTTATCCCATGCCATAGAGTGATTTTCCTCGTAACAATAGGTTGGGCGGGTAGTTACCTTATGTTATCCTTACATGATATGGTTGATATTAAATAATTATGATGACGATTTCAGATTCTTTATTGTGGGGTGATGTGATGAGTTGGACGTGTAACTATTAATGAATGTTGCAACACATATCACTTGTCCTAATAATTGTTAAAGTAAATAAAAAGAAAAAAAATTATCTCTTTTGTACTCACTTTTGTTGACATAATGGAGGGGCCGTTACAAAAGGTAATATTGATAATTATCCCATAGCTATTTTGATTGATTGTGGAGCTATTCATTGCTATATAGATCCAAATATAGTTGAAATATTTAAATTGAAGAAAAGTAAGCATGACAAATATTGGTTAGTTCAACTAGCTAATGGAACCAAGAGAAGAATTAATGAGCTTGCTAAAGATTTCCAAATAAACATGAATGGATTCAATAGTAAGGTAGATTTGAACATCATACCACTTGGGTCATATGACTATTGGATAGTTGGTTGTCATTGATTTCAACCATGGTCAACACTAGAAGAAGCCCCAAAGCAAGTTTGGAAGCATCTAGAAGTCATGGGTGTATTTGAAGAAGTCTCCAAAGTGGTCCCCTTATGGTGTAAATTTAAGCATGTACCTCACAAAAAGACACTTTGAATAAGTCTACAAGAATCCTGGGAAATATGGATAAGTGATTAAGTGATTAAGAAGATCCATAGGTGTAGTTATGAAACCTGAAGTTATTTTAAGAAAAAAATTGTGACTCTTTTAAATTATAGGGTACCCAATTGAACATGAGCACAACTTATCACCCCCTATCTGAAAGCCAAACATAAGTAGTCAACAAATGTTTGGAAACCTACTTGCAATGTTTTTCTTCATACAAACAACACCAGTGGGTGTAGTGGCTTCCCTTGGCATAATGGTGGTACAATAATTCCTATCATACGACCACTAAAATGGCCCCATATGAAGCGGTGTATGTCCAAAGACCACCTACAATCACTACCTATATTATTGGCACATCCATGGTCCAATCTATTGATACAATGCTGCAAGTTCATACAACCACTCTAGAAACCTTGAAGGATAACCTCCACATGGAAAAAAATTGCATGAAGCTAAAGGAATATCAATATCATTTAGAAAGGGTTTTTCAGGACATTAATCAGGTGTTTCTCAGGCTCCAACCTTACAAGAAAACATCTCTCAAAGATCAGGGACATTACAAATTGGCACCTAAGTTTTATGGACCCTACCATATCATCAAGCATATTGGTTCTGTGGCTTACAAATTGGCCCTTCTTCCTACTTCCAAAATCCATATGTTATTCCATGTTTCTTGTCTGAAGAAAGTCATGGGCCAGAGTTGCAGAGTCCAAACCATACTTCCTAAATTAGATGAAGAAGGTTCCCTATGGCTCCAACTAGAAGAAATCCTCAATAACCATGAATTTAAGTTGCGTGGGATAACTATCAAGGAAGTATTAAGAAAGTGGAAGGACACAACACCATAGGAGGCGACTTGGGATCCCACAACCATACTTTAGTAGTTTCTGCACCTGCAACCTCAAGGATGATGATTCTTTTGAAGGGGGAGGGCATGTTAGGATCTGATCCTAACCCCTTTCCATGGGTCATTAGTTAATATGATATGTTTTCTATTTAATAAATTCCAACATTAATTAATAAGGCCTAATAAATAAAGAATAATAAGTCAATGTAAGAAGACCTAATAGAAGCTTCCACTTCTAGAAAGATCTTTAGTGTAAGAAGACCTAATAGAATAAGTCAATGTAAGAAGACCTAATAGTATAGCCACTTAGTCTCCTCTGAGCCCCTGCCAGAAGGAACAACAAAATAAGGAAATGAACTAGTTCAACTCCGCAAGATTGCTGACACATTAGAAGTACACCTTCGGAAGGCACAGAAAGAAAAAACGCAGGACAACTAGGCCTTAAAGAAAGCACAGGAGGAAATCATTGAGCAATGCAGAGCTGCGCAACAAGAGAGGGATGCTATCCAAGAGAAATTTGAAGAAGATAGAGCGAAGATCCAAAAGAGAGAGTAATTGCTTGCAAAGCAGATTGGGATTGAAGAAGCAGTCAACAGAGCATTTATCTCTATGACCGTCTTAGAACAGAAGGCAGAAGAACCCATAGAATGTCAAGTGACGAAGCTTGCTGAAGTTATTCAACAACTTCAACAAAGAGTTGTGGACTTAGAGCTTCATACCATACCATAGACCCCACAAGAACTGTGCGACCAATGAGAAATAACTACCCAGAGCACCATATAAAGGATTAAAGAACTCACTGAGGAATGCAAACAGTTAAGTAGCAGAAGTGCGCAGATCTACGAGAACCTAACCAAGAACCAAAAATGGCATAAATTGGAGTCGCAACTCTAAGAGGTGAAGTACGATGTCAAAAAGATAAAGGTAYAGCTGAAGGCCCTGTCACCAGTAGAGAGAATGAAGAGGTTTCCATAGTGACAGACAACCCACCAACATATTCACACGCTTCAGRGTAAATTAATGGAATTCTCTCAATGACTTCAACCAGTGCAASAAAAGGCATGCCAATTGTTCACTAAATTTGAAATCCAAGGAGTAGAACTTGAACAGGTTGTGAATACATAAGAACAATGCCTAGGAGGTCCGATGAATGAGGCACTCATGCAAGAATTCATTGAGCAAGAGGTAGTAGCAATGCGGCAGGTCGAAGAAGCTCGATCCAAGATCAAGGAATTCGAAGAAGAATTGGTCAGACCTGAGTGACTCGGGATGAGTTACAGGTGAGTGTTGGGGGAATGTTGGCCCTTGACCAAGTTTTGAGGAACACTTGGTCATATTTGACCATTTTTGGGACTTTGAAAGCCTGTCAAAGATGGAGTTCCAGGTGAAGGAGAGATCATGGGATCTCGGTCCACTTTTGGGCCCCTTTTAGGGTTTTGGGTTAATGTAATGGGAAAGGAATGTCGGCCCACGGGTTTACCCCTTCTTAGGCCCACTTTTGTAATGTATAAATAGAAGGATAGGCAATGTAATAAGTAGTAGATGTGATTTATTAGTGCAATTGGTAGTGCATTTATTTGATGTCGAATAAGTGCTCTGTGCAAACTGTGTAAGGCTTGAAAGGCTAAGTGCAAGTTACTGTGTGGTTGATATAGAAAGCTAAGTGTTGTAATGCAAAGGAGAAGGATCTAGTGAGTTGCTTAAATCTTTTTTCCTATGCGAAGAAGGGTTGTGGAGGCTTTATTCTTGTAACAAATTGAAGACGATAATAAAGAAGAAGATATTGTGGACGTATGCCCAAGGGGGGTGAACCACGTGAATCTGTGTGTTATGCTCTATGCTTTGGTTCAATGTGTTTATCTTTGCTTATGCTTTGTTCTTATTGGATATATATGATTGTTAGATCTGATGTGTGTGAGGATTCTTAGTGTTGATCTACTTGATATGATCTAGGTTACTATGGTTAAGTGTTGAAACACTATAAATCTGAGTATTCACCGCGAAGCTCTGTGCTATTTGCGAAGTATAATAAGGGTTAAATATTGATGAATGATCTATGCTAAGTGCCCTGTAAAAGATATAATCATATATCTATGTCCCAACTAAGGTTGCAGACACCTGAGTCTTGCAACCACCCCTGCCTCTACCTTGGGTGAGACTTCATATTCTTCGCAGGTGTTGCCGAAAGGGCCAATAGTTAGGGCTTTGTTGGTGCGCTCTTGAGCGTTGAACCCTGGGTCTGCCCCTGTGCCAACAATCCACAAGAGAGGAAAGGGGTATGAGTGGGGGGAGTTCACCCATGTCTATTAATGATGCAGGAGCATCACCAACAATGAACAAGCGAAAGACAGTTGGGCGCACTAGCACATATTTTTAAATATTTTGAATTCCAAAGTTATTGTATTAATGAAATATTTGAAAAAAGATTTTGATTTATGAACATTCTTAATGATCAGAAGTTGAGCCATCACATAATATCGATGGGGTAGTGTATTTTTCTTTAATGAGGAGGATTGCAATACATATCTGGAGCTTTCTTCCTTATCTAGATCACTCAAATATTTATTGTAATAAATGTTAAGTAGTTGAAAGATTTTATTTCGATAGGATAACATAGAGTAGTTGGAGGGAAAGGCTCGAAGAGCACCTCTTGTATAAAGTTTTATGTTGTTTTATAGTAGAGTATATTGATAGTCGATAGTTGTTGTTGTTGGAAATCTAGTTATCAAGAGCCATCGTTGTTGTAGTAGAGAGTTGAGAGCTATAGAGAAATAATGTATGAATGTATGTAATTTTCAGTTGAATATATATAACAGAGGAACATTGTCCCAAATGTATGGTGTCATTGCATCTATCTGAATGAGTGAATGGTAGACTTTTTGTTTTGTTCTCTATTATTTATTGTTCTTGTATCTATGCATGCATTTACATGGCTGATTGTATGAGCCATTGTGAAGAGTAAATAAGTTTCAATTGTTTCTCTTCTACGAGAGAGTGCAAGGAGTGCATAGTGTCCGCAAGGAGTGCATTCACAGAGTCTATTTTGACTCGTAAGATCAAAAGAGATAATGCAGAATTTATGTATGCAAGGAGTGCATAGACGTCTGCAAGGAGTGCATGACAGAGTTTCAGACTCGCAAGCTAAGGAAGGGTAGTGTGAATTTACTCATAGAGAAAAAGCCGAAGAACAGTCGCAAAGAGTTTGAAATCATCCACATAGAAGTTGAGTGTGGAAGAGTACATGTTGCAATTCGTGTTCAGGTCGATATTTCAACTAAGTGTAGAAGAGAATGTTCTGAGGGATGAAGAGAGCTGAGGAATATAAGTTTAGGAGGGAGAGAAGCTAGAAACCTTTGACTAGGAGAGTCCATGAGGTTTTCACCAGACCCACAGACAAGATTCATTTCGGAGGTAGGTGAATAACTCCAGATCGTCAGATATGGAAGAACTACGTGGAGGTTGGCTGTAATTTGTTTCATCACTTCGTGGTTTGGGAATTATGGAGGTGTTGTAAGTGAAAAGTCATGAAGTTGAGAAGTAATTGCAATCGTTGGTTGTGTAGGAGACACACGGCATAAATCTGGAAGTTCGGAGAAGGGTGCTTCAGGAAGACTTGAAGGTAGGGATTGTGGTAATCCTGAAGTTTGAATTCGCAAAGGGTTGGTCCATGGTTATAGCTCATGATCACCTAAGAGGAAGGTTTAGCATGGAGTTAGTACTCCCAAAAATTGAGTGTTGTCGAGAGAAATGAAGAGCGAAGGCATGGGTAGTTCCACCCTGCATCTAACAAAAGAGGGAATTGTGTGTGTGTGTCAAGTATTTGGGAACTGTTGAAGGCCCGAAGAGTCAATCTGACTCAAGATTTTAAAGATCTAAGACCGGGAGGTCGCGTAGTCCCTAGGAGGGAAAGGGGTTTGTGCCAGGAGTGGTATTAGAGATAATTTAGAATTGATCTATGTAGAAATATAAGTAGGTTGACATCAAGGAGAGCTATCATATACACTAAAAAAATGCTACCTATAATAATTTATGAGCCACCCATAGACAATAGAGCTATGGAGAGGGAGATGAGAGAACTGCGTGCAAGACTGGATGCCATGGAAACAACACAAAGGAGAGCACCTGATGCTGGAGACATCAGCGATGAATAAATTCAAGAAGTATAGGTTAGCGAAGTTGTAGCCAAGGATGCTATAGAAGAACACTCAATGAAAGAGATTGTCAATTTGGGAGCCATAGAGAAGATCAACATCCAAATGTATGAAGGTAATTTAGAAAATGATGAATTGCTTGATTGGATATGAGAAATGGACAATTATTTCAACTATGAAGATGTCAAGGATGAGGAAAAGGTGTGACATGTCGTCACTAGGTTGAAAGGACATGAAACATTGTGGTGGTATGAACTGCAGGCCACATGAAGAGCAAGGGAAAACAAAATATCAAGAGTTGGGATAGAGTGGTAACTAAGATAAAGGTGAAATTCATACCCAAAGATTACCAGATAAATTTGTTCAGGAGGATGCAGAACCTGAGACAGAAAGGGATGACTATGAAGGATTACACAGAGGAGTTCTATAGATTGAACATCACGACTGAACATAGAGAGAGAGATGAAGAGAAAGTTTTGAGGTACATCAATGGCATGAGTTGTGATATCCAGGATGAAATTAGAATGGATACAATTAGAACAATAGAGGATATGTATTATATTACGCTGAAGGCAGAAGAGAAGTTGTCCAGGAAGTAGACTCAACATAACATAGATAGAATATTGAACAGAGGAAAAGTAGTTTCGTGGGACAAGGCACAAAATCCCAAAGGCGAGGCTAAGAAACCACATAATCAACCTGAGAGAAGAGGAAGTTCCCGAGGAAGGCAGTGTGGTCGCAGAAACTCTTTTCCCAGAGGAATAGGAGGAGGCAGAGGAGCAGAAGTAAGATGTTATTCCTGTGGAAAAACATGGCACATGTCTTGGGAGTGTACCGAGAGGAAGAAAGAAGGAGGTGAAGCTCACATTTCAGAAGTGCATAGATGATATGTTCATGAACAAGGTGTAGAGGACAGGAGATCTTTGATGATGAATAAAATTCTCTTGAATCCGGAGCCATAGATTGAAAGGATAGCGCAGAGGAAAATTTGTTCAGGACATCCTACAAAATGAAGGATAGAGTTTGCAAGGTAATAATTGACAGTGGGAGCATTGATAAATTAGTGTCCACAGATATGGTGGAGAATTTAGAGCTAGAGATGAATGTACATCTGATGTTGTATAAAGTCTCATGGTTGCATAAAGGTCATCAGGTAACAGTAACTAAGCAATGCCTTATTGAATTTAATATAGGAGGATATAGAGATGAAATCCTATGTGATTTGATTCCCATGGATGTATGTCATGTTTTGTTCGAAATACCATGGAAGTATGATAGGAATGTCATTCATTATGGGATAAGAAATACTTACACCTTAGAGAAGAATGGTAGGAAACACATGTTATTGCCAATTGAATAAAAGAAGGTGAAAGATGAAGCCAACACAATCATACTTCTCATGAGTGGGAATGAAATCCTGAATGAAGTAAAGAAGAAATAAGAGATATAGTTTGTTGTAGTGAGGAAACCAAGGTTTATCCTTACCAGTACTTCAATGGAATCTTTTCTTGAGGAAATTTAGGAACTATTAGAGAATTTTGTTGACATAGTAGTGGATGAGTTTCCAAGCTCATTACCTGTTGGAAATACTAGAACAACTGAGAGGGGGGGGGTGAATCAGTTGTTTATAAGCTTAAACAATTTTATG
>JASDQU010818103.1:36862-53239 GCA_032191745.1 Picea mariana
TGTTCCTACATAAATCCGGATCAATTGAAGATGGACAACGAAAAGGTGAAATAAATCAGAGAATGGTCGTCACCAAGGAATATATTTGAGGTGAGAAACTTTCATGGATTAGCAAGTTTTTATCGAAAGTTAATCAAAAAATTTACTGGGATTAGTGCTCAAATGATGGATACAGTGAAGACAAGACACAAGTCTTTCAAATGGATGGAAGAGGCTGCGAAGATATTCAACATATTGAAGGAGAATATAAGGGAACAATCGATTCTGGTATTACCGGATTCCGGAAAGACGTTTTAGGTAATATGTGATGAGAGTGGAGTTGCAATTAGAGCGGTCTTGAGCCGAGATGATAGATTGGTTGCGTATTTCAATGATAATCTGAATGAAGCTAAAAATAAGTGCTCCACATATGAAAATGAGTTATATGCCACAATTCAAGCCTTCAAGAAATAGAGGCACTATCTCGTACCGAGGCATTAGAAGTTAAACTAGAGACATGCTAAGTGGATAGAGTTTATGTATAATTTCACTTTTGTCATTAGACATATTTATGGTAAT
The DNA here is from genome assembly GCA_032191745.1 of Picea mariana. NCBI lineage: Eukaryota > Viridiplantae > Streptophyta > Pinopsida > Pinales > Pinaceae > Picea > Picea mariana. Next base: position 37,421 of record JASDQU010818103.1, read on the forward strand.
GCTGAAAAGGTTGTTGATGCATTGAGTTGGAGAAATTTCATTCTGCAGGAATTTCAGGTCAAAACCTTGGGGTTTGATCACCTTAAGGAAATGTACCATAGTGATCTATATTTCAGCGAGGAATATGAAGCATGTGAGAATTGTGTACTCACAGATAGAAGCTAGTGGGCCGAATATATGATTCAGGATGGTTTTTTGTTCAAGGGATTCCATTTGTTAATACCAAGGTGTTTGATGAGAGAGAATTTGTTGAAGGAAAAGCATAGTGGAGACCTAGACGGACATTCGTGTTAGAAAAACAGGACCGTGGAGCAATAAAATAAAACAAATGTCGAAACAAAACACAAAAGATACACAATACAAGAGAGACACAAATTTACGTGGTTCACCCAGTGTGGGCTACGTCCACTAGAGAAATTGCCAGGTCCTTCCTTTATTGTTATCCAACAAATGAAGAGATACAACCTATACCAAAACCCATTGTAACTTCCTCTTCTTTCTCTCACAGTCCCCTCTCTCAGAATACAATATTCGCCATCAACCATAGCCGCAATACATTTCCCTCATAAAAGAGGGTTGCCTTCTAGGTAAAAAAANCTCCCCCACGTGGAAGAGTGTACATACTTCTGGGGTGTAAATACTTCATGGGGTATAAACACGGTTGAAAGTAAAAGACCTCTGAATCGGGAAGATAATCAGGCTCCACAACCAACAATTCAGCCATGAAAAAACGTTTGCTCAGTTGAACGGTTCGTATTATTGGCTAGGTATGAGAGTAGAGGTGAAGAGGTTTGTGAAAAAATGCAATATTTTTCAGTATGCCAAGGGGAAGAAGAAAAACACTGGGTTGTATCAACTATTTCCTATTCCAGTGAGGCCTTGGGATGCGATAAACATGGATTTCATTTTGGGTTTGCCAAGGACACAAAGAGGAAGTGATTCCATATCTGTGGTAGTTGAAATATTTTTGAAGATGACACTCATTATCCCTTGCCAGAAGACCAGTGATGCAACACATGTTGCAAATTTGTTTTTCAAGGAGATTGTGAGACTCCATGGATTGCCTAGGAGTATAGTTTCAAACAAGGACACAAAATTTTTTGGTCATTTCTCGAGGGAATTATGGAAGAAGTTGGGGACAGAGTTATATTTTATCTTATCATATCATCCTCAAATAGATGGATAGACCGAAGTGGTGAATTTAAGCTTAGGATATTTTTTGAGGAGTTTGGTCACTGAACACCATAGTTAGTGGGATCAGATTCTAGCACAAGCAGAGTTTTTATACAATTACTCAATGAGCAGAAGCACTAGGCAAAGTCCATTTCAGATAGTGTATGAAATGAATCCGAGAGGAGTGTCGGAGTTGAGAGATCTAAAGAAGAGAGAATTTAGGAGCGTTGGATCCAAAGACTTTGATGTAGAAATGAAGGAACTTCATAATTAGATCAAGGAGCAGTTAAAGAAAAGCAGCAATGAATACAAACACATAGCTAATCAACATAGGAGGAAGCTTGAATTTGAATTTGGGGATCAAGTTCTATCACATCTTAGGAAGGAGAGATTTCTGAGGGAAAGACATAATAAGTTGAAGTTGAAAAAAATAGGATCATGCAAAATCTTGAGAAGATTTGGGGAGAATGCTTATGAGATAGAGCTGCGAGAAGATGTGGGCATATCACCCATATCAACATTGCAGACCTGTATCTGTATAAAGAAGATGGAGCCGGATGATCCAAATATCAAAAGAAGAAACATTGGGAGAAACAAATGCATGTCGCGGAGAAGCTGCAGATGGAGAATATAATAGATCCACAAATTGGTAAGAAGACCAGAAGGAAAAAATATTTTGAGTATTTGGTAAAGTGGAGAGAATGACCAGTAGAAGGTGCCAGTTGGGTTGGTGAAGCAAACATCTAGAAGCATGGAAATTCGGTGCAGGAGCTCATGGACAAGAGTCCATGAATTGTTCAACCAGAGGAGTATGATGCAGGAGCATTGCCAAGAAAGCACAAGAGGAAGACACTTAGGCATACTAGCGTGTATTTTGAAATATTTTGAATTCAAAAGTTAGCATATTAATGAAATATCTGAAAAAAGATTTTGATTTATGAACATCCTTAATGATCAAAGGCTGACCCATCGGATAAGATCGATGGGCGAATGTATTTTTCTTTAATCAGGAGGATTGCAGTAAAGATTTAGAGATTTCGCCCTTATCTGTCTCACTCAAATATTTATTTTAATAAATGTTAAGTAGTTGAAAGATTTTATTTCTATAGGATATCATAGAGTAGTTGGAGGGAAAGGCTCAAAGAGCACCTCTTATATAAAGTTTTGTGTTGTTGTCTAGTAGAGGATGTTGATAACTGATAGTTGTTGTTGTTGGCACTCTAGTTATCAAGAGCCATTGTTGTTGTAGTAGAGAGTTGAGAGCTACATATAAATAGTGTATAAATGTATGTAATTTTCAGTTGAATGAATATAACAGGGCCAAAATTGTCCCAAATGTATGTTTTTTGTTGTTTCTTGTTCTTGTATCTATGCATGCATTTACATGGTTGAATGTATGAGCCACTGTGAAGTGTAAATAATTTTCAATTGTTTCTCTTCTATAAGCGAGTGCAAGGAGTGTATAGTCTCCACAAGGAGTGCGTTGATAGAGTCAGTTTTGACTCGTAAGATCATAAGAGATAACGTGGAATTTATATATGCAAGGAGTGCATAGACATACAGAAGGAGTGCATGACAAAGTTTCAGAAACACAATCTCTCGAAGGGTAGTGTGACTATAGTTGCAAATAAGAAGCTGGAGAACAGTCACAAACAGTGCAAAATCATCCACAATAGAAGTTGAGTGTGGAAGAGAACCTAGAGCAAGTTGTGTTCAGGTCAAGATTTCAACTAAGTGTCGAAGAAAATGTTCTAAGAGACAAAGAGAGCGAAGGAATATAAGCTCAGGAGGGAGAGCAACGAGAAACCTTCGACGAAGAGAGTCCTTGAGGTTTTCACCAGACCCACAAACAAGATTCATTCTGGAGGGAGGTGAATAACTCCATACCATCGGATTTGAAAGAACTACGCGGAGGTTGGCCATAAGGTGTTTTGACACTTCATGGTTGAGGAATTCTAGAGGTGTTGTAAGTGCAAATTCACAAACTCGCAGAGTCACGAATTAATCTCAAACATTGGTTGTGTAGGAGACATGCGACATAGATTTGGAAGTTCAGAGAAGGGCGCTTTGGGAAGAGTTGAAGGTAGGGCTTGTGGTAATCTCAAAGTCTGAATTCACGAAGAGTTGGTCCACGGTTATAGCCTGTGGTCACCTGAGAGGAAGGTTTAGTGTGGATTCAATACTCTTGAAAATCGAGTGTTGTTGGGAGCGATGAAGAGCGAAGGCTTGGGTAGTTCGACCTTGTGAGTAAAACAAAAGGGACCTGTGTGTGTGTGTGTGTCAAGTATTCAAGAACTTTCAAAGGCCCGAATAGTCAATATGACTCAGGATTTTGAATATCCAAGACCGGAAAGTCGCGTAATCACTAGGAGGGAAAGGGGTTTAGGCCAATTAAATGAAAAAATCATTTCTTATTTCTTTCTAAATTATACTTACCATGAACTGCCCATTAGTTGTTGAGTGTTCTAGAGCCCAATCATTGAATTCATGTAAAAGGGTGGGTGCGATATTCCCATCCCATAGTTATTGAGATAATGGGGGTTGAGTACAATCAACTTGGGAAAGAGTGCAAGTCGAGCAAGAAAGAGAAAGAGAGGAAATTTGTATGGGTAGGAGATGAGAATTTTACATTCATGTCTTTGCATGGAGATTTATTTTTACATGGAGTTTTTCGGCCAACAATGGAGTTCTAAGTGTTGAATATTGAAGGAAGCTATTGTGGGAATGTATGAATGTTGATTGGAGATGTAATATCATGGAGAAAGAGGTTGTGTGCCAACAATAACATGTTTGAAATTCATCCAAGAGGGCACATGTTTTGTTGTTGGGCGAACACTTGTGGAAGTTGTAGAATTCTCGAGGTCCCAACAAGTATAATTCCTATCCAACCTATGTTAGAAGCCCTAGAGGGGAGTGGAAAGGCCTAAGGAAATGTGAGCTTTGAAGGGGGATTCCATCCCTTAGGTTATGAAGGTTGAGGGGAAGAGAGTTGGTGGAATGGAATTGGTTGTGATTTGGACCGTTGAGAGGGGGATATTAGCCAGCCTTAGGGACCACCGTCTCTTATGGATTCATAGCCCAAATTCAAGGGTGGCTTGCTGTTGAGATTTAGAATAGAAAACCTATGGTTGGGAGGAATCTTCTTTCTAGGAAAGGAGTTTCACATTTTATAAAATAACTGTTCTTATTTTCTATGTTTATTCATGTATAATGTTGATATAGTTGTTGTGCTTGTCTGAGATATATTTGGTTATTATTGCTTGTTGTGAGTAGAATGATGCATTTAAATCCCCATTTATGTGGTTGAATTTTGTTGTATGGAATTTAGTTGTTGTTATTAATAGCTAAGCAATCGTATTTATGTTTTTAAGGATCGTAGACAGTTTCATGTGTATGAATATCATGTTATGAATTATTTTCACATTTATATTTAGTATTATAATTTCTATTGGGTCATTTTAGTAGTGACATGACCTAGTTGGAGGCAAGGAAAGTTTTAGAGTGGTATCAGAGCTTAATTTCAACACAAGTCCCACATGGGCCAAGGAATTTGTTGTTACTGACTTTGGTCTCAAGATTTTATAGCATATGATCTTGAGCTATAAAATCTATCGTTTTGAAATAAACATATTTAAAAATAGAGCATGCATTGATACATTCTTCCTTTTGGTGTTGCAAATTACAATTGCCAGGTAAACACAAAAGAAGGGGTTAAAATAAACAACCACTTTATAAAAGTTTATGTTCGACACATTGCAATGTTACTATGTTTAACATATTAAAATATTACTATGTTAAAAAGATTGCAACGTTATTATGTTTGTCACATTGCACAATTACTATGTTTCTCACATTCGTTTCTCACATTCACATTGAAACATTACTATGTTAATCGTTTTTAGAATACGTGATAATATTAAGAACGGATGTAAACCATGTCTACCCGGCAATGCTGGAAATACCAAAAGGCAGTACATCGCCAGAAATAACAAGCGCGACCGGTTTGAACGTTCTTGTTAAATAGGTGTTTCCTCTTGGGATTTTATTGTTTGCATTCTTTTTCTCGTATCATCTTTCGTCTCGAATCAAGAAAATGGAAAGGAGCGTTGAGATTCATCATGACCGGTCGCAGGATCCGGGCAGCGAACTGGCAATCCAAGAAAGCAATTCCGTGGAGGACGTTGTTGAGATTCATCATGACCGGTTGCAGGATCCGGGCACCGAACTGGGAATTCAAGAAAGGAATTCCTTCGAGGAAGTTGTTGGTGGAAATGATCCATCAGAAAAAATTACGAAATGGGTGTTGATCGACGAAAAGAAGAAGAGGAGAAGATCCCTCCTCACTTCTGACACAACCCCACCAGAAGAATCGCAACTTAATTACTGTATCAAGAGAGGGCGCATTGAATCATACAGCATCATGGACTGCCTTCCCGATCACATAATTCACGACATTCTATCTCGCCTCTCAATCCCCGATCTCTTGAGAGCCCGCCAATCATGCATGGCCTGGCACCGCATGGTTTCCTTCAGCCACATCTTTCAAGAATTCTACGATGGCCAAAACCATCAATCTTGGATTGCTCTCACTAGCAGCACACGTCTCAATCCGGACGGCTTTCTCTTCTTCAATACCAACGACGCGAACCAGTATTGTTTTCTCTCGCCGGCTCAACACCTGGACGGTCACATGAGTACAGCATGGCTTATGCAGGGAGTAGCCGACGGTCTTATGCTTCTTGCAAGCAGAGAAGGAAGATTGGGAGTCACCAATCCCTTGACAAGACGCTTCCGACTGCTACCCGATGYAAAGKTGAGCTYGCGCSWTCGTYTGGAATCCTGTTTGARGAAAAACCTGTGGCGTGATCAAGTGCCGTCCATGARCATCAACATAGTTGGAGACTTGRCCTCCAAAACATTTAAAGTRGYGGTGTTGGGAGAAATGAGAAAGAGACAGGTACATGCTCTCATCTACAGCTCCGTGACGGACACATGGACCATAAAGCTTTGCTCTGAAATCGACCACAACTTATTCCGAAACTTATCCCATTCTACTGCAGAAGGCAACACCATACACTGCATCGCAACTGATCGAAGGAGCCCATGGTTACCCCGTTTGATGGTGAGTTATAACACAGAAACCCACTTGTCCGTCGTTCAAAACATTGAACATATTGGCTATTTTCCAATTGAAAAGTTGCTTTGGAATAGGAGCATAGGTATAGTGGCCTACAAGGGCAAGATATTTCTGTTCGGTCTGGGATATCGAATATTTCGTCGAGGCCCCTCTGTAGTGTGCTTGTGGGCGGAGAATCCCGGTGCTCGGAAATGGAAGATTCTGACGACAACGGATCTTGATTGCGTGAGCGAGATAGGCGAGGCCGCAGTTGCTTACGACGGAAAGCAGAACGTGAGCATCATTGCAAGGAATGGATCGAGCGTCATATTGTTTGAAATGAATTTGGACACGAAAGAGTGGAAGAAATTGGATGGGATTGCAGCAGAAATAGGTAGCAGATCAAAAGGTGCATCTCATGAAGACATAAATGAAGACATAAGAAACAAAGTTTTCAAGGCTTTTCATATCAATTTTAAATTTTGCACAGCGATTTAAATGAGAAGCTTTCAGTGAACTAAATATGATTTATTGCGTTATTATGCTTTCTATATGTAAAAGAATTATCTTAAAAGTTTTAAGAGTTTTTTGGATGTGTGAACCATAGTTGGATAATGAAAATGATTACATTTATTTTAATTTTGTTATGATTTTTATATGTAAAAAAATAATCTTAAAAGTTTTAAGAGTATTTATGGATTTGTGAATGATCACTTTGATAAGGAAAGCCATGTTATTTTGGTAAGATTCATTTTGTTTTTCTAATTTTATAATATTAGAAAATGTTTGTTTTTTTATAAAATCTTAATGATATTTGAACTCTTATTATGGTTTAATTTTCTTTCATATTTTTTCTTGTAAAATTTAATATTAATCATTCTATTATATTTTTTGTGTTTCAATAGTTAAGCAAAGTCTCGTAATTTATAGTTCAAATTCTTTTAATCTTGACAAAGAACTTGTTTTTATTAAGTTGAGCAAATTATGTTTATAATATAAATATTTAATCATGTTTTTAGACTTGTTAAAGTATATCTATAGTCAATCAAGGGCATTTGGTGAGTGTTGATTTTAATTTGAAAATTATAGCTTATGAAGTGATTTTGGATTTGCTGAAATATTTGATTCCACGTTTCAAAAGGTATGTTATAGACACAAACTTTACCCCATAAAGAATAAATATTATATTTAAAGTGTTGGAATTTTTTTTTCTCTTATCTATACCTAAGTACTTGTAAGACTAAACTCTTTAAAGTGTTATTACCATACAATGTGAGAGGATAAATTCTTTATTAGATTTAAATTATCATTCTTTTGGTTTTATTGATATTAATGATTATTATGTTCATAATATTTGTAGAATAGGCAATCTTGCACATGGTAAGATTTTCACCGAAGAAAACCTGTTGAAAAGGGGGTTTCAGGGCCCATTTCGATGTGTGCTATGTGAAAGCAATTATGAATAAAAAAAACCATATTTTTCAAGGAAGGTATGGTTTAGTGTATTTAAAGAACTCTCCTAAAAATTAGATGGCTTGCGAGTTATAAAACTTTGTTGGGAACGTGAGAGAAGTATTTCCAAAACTCCTTTCAAGGAAAAGTAGTTTTCAAAAGAATTTGGAAGGCCTCCCCTAAATATGTTTGCTGGAAAATTTGGCTAGAAAAGAACATGGTTGTTTTTCAAAGCAAGTGATCCACCCCTTGCTTAGTGGCTAATCATGCCATAGCCCAATTGGATAAATTCATGAATTCTAAATGACTTCGTTGGGAGGACAATCCATCATTGAATATTGGTGAAGAAGCATGGGTGTGGAGATTCAACCTTTCATTAGTCATTCAACCTAAGGCTCCTCAACGATCATGTTGGGAGCTTCATTCTCCATCTTTTAATTTTGATCTATTGCGTTCTTCTCAATCAAGAAATATGTTATACTTTGATGGGGATTCTAAACGCAACCTAGGGGAGCTACTTGTGGGGGGCGCTCTTTTCATACCCAGAGGACACATAGTATTAGATTATTAATGGAACTTAGGGGTAGCCACCAACAATAGAGAAGAATCCTTTCTCGTTTATGACTCCTCTCCAAAGGATATTCTTTTAAAGAATCTTATATGGATCATATTATTTTCTCAATCTGAAGTCTTCAAGTTATTTTTTTTCATGTTCTTCCTCATCATAATGTTGAAGCTGAAAGAATGGCCAATCAATCCATAAGAAGGTCCCATGGTCTGATGAGGGATGAAGGAGTGGAGAAGATAATCACACCCCCGTGACCTTATGCTAAGGAAATTAAAAAAAAAAATTAAAGCACCACATGGTATGTTGGTGAATGTGTGGGTGACGTAATTGGGAGGATTGCATGTGTCTTGTCATGAAGACTCAGATAAGACAGAGGGGACCATACTAGGTTTGGATTACTCATTAAATCGCATGATTTATTTGACAAAATATTCACGTCGGACCCTAGGTACAACATGAAATAATCCATCTCATAGCTTCTAATCTCATCCATCATATTGAATTCTCTTCCTTTGCACTTTTATTTTCCGAGCTAGTTCACATCCCATTCAAGTAACGTGGCAGAAATAGCTGCAATGGTTTTCTCTTCCCTCATACATCTTGTCAACGTATGGTTTAATTTATTTGCAACTTGGAGGTCACTTAGAATCTTAAGGAAACAATGCAAGAAGTCACTTACATGGTTTGTGGAGTTGGGTTCATGGAAATTGTTACATTTTGTCTCCTCTAGTGCCTTTTTTTTTGCCCATTGTGCTTCTTCACACTTGCGTATTTCTTCCAATGACCTACATTGTATCTCTTCACATACTTAAGCCTCCTCTAATGATATTTTTTCATGCTCTATAATTATTTGTGTGCATGATTTTCCTCTACTGATCTCTATGTTGCGCGCTATATATCCTTGCACATGTGTGCTTCCTCTAATGACTTGTATGTGGTGTGCTATATTTCTTCACATGTTTTTTCCTCTTCCAAGGATCTTTTCACATTGCCTAGGGATTTATTTTGTTGCATGGATTCGAACTTGAGAGGTGGTTTTGCTACTTTTATAATTGTTTCCTCTCTTTTCTAACTAAAACACTCTCATTTATCCAAGTCCATGTCCCTTATTCTCTTCCCATTTTTCCAAAAAGTATATGAAATCCTCTATAGCATGATCTGTTCTATATGAAATCCTCTAATGTTAATCTAATGATATTTTGAATTCCTACCATGTTAATATAACGATCTCTCTTGAAGTTCTACCATGTTAAGCCAATGATCTATTTTCCTTTAAGCACTGCTCATCCTTCTAACCACTTGAAAATACCCTTGGGATTTTCATATTTCTATTATTTTCCTCAAATCACTTATGGAATTTTCATTAAATAATCAAGTCATATAATTTTATAGAAAAGGATAAAAATTATAATTAGATAATTCTACTCACCATCCTCTGTTTTGAATTTATATATAAAGACAACTAAAATTTCAATCCATTTTTTTTTAAGGAATCCTTTCTTGAGAAATTGATTCAAGAGATGATTAGTATGAGGCACTAGGGCCATACTACCAAGTTTTAATAAGATCTCATCCATTTTTCATTTGATTTTTATAAAATTAGTCAAACTTTTTACCTTCAATTGAGAAAAAATAAAATAGTATAGTGGCATGGAACATGAATGAAACATAATTTTTTAAAGGTAGGAAATTTAGTCTTCTATGTTAATATTGATGATGCTAGCCTAAAATATTTTTTCTTTTTTTAAATAATTACATGAATTTATCTTTATTTTATGTTAAATATAATTGGTTGTAATTTTTTTAGTTTCATTAAATACTCTTCTAATAATTCTTATTAATTTTACATTCTAAATCTTTTTTAAATAATTACATGAATTTATCTTTATTTTATGTTAAATATAATTGGTTGTAATTTTTTTAGTTTCATTAAATACTCTTCTAATAATTCTTATTAATTTTACATTCTAAATCATACTATGGGTTTGAAATATAATATTTTTTTATGATATACGATTTTTAAGAATATTTTAAATATAGTATTTTCTTATGATATACGATTTTTAAGAATATTTTCCATGACATAAGAAACAAAGTTTAAGGCTTTTCATATCACTTTTAAATTTTGCACAACCATTTAAACGAGAAGCTTCCATGGAACTTGATTTTGGCCCACATACATTTAAATATGATTTATTACGTTATTATGCTTTATATATGTAAAATAATTATCTTAAAAGTTTGAACAATTATCTTAAATGTTTGAACAGTTTTTTTTGGATGTGTGAATGATAGTTGGATAATGAAAATGATGACATTTATTTTATTTTTTTAATTTTGTTATGATTTTTATATTTTAAAAAATAATCTTTAAAGTTTTAAGAGTATTTATGGATTTGTGAATGATCACTTTATAAGGAAAGTCATCTTATTTTGGTAAGATTCATTTTGTTTTTTTAATTTTTTAATATTAAAAAAACTTTTTTTTTATAATTTTTTTATGATATTTTAATTTTTTATTATGGTTTAATTTTCCTCCATAATTTTGTAAAATTTAATATTGTTAATATTAATCATTTTATTAATTTTTTTGTGTTTCAATAATTATAAAAAGATTCTTAATCTATATTCTTAATTTATAATTCAATTTTCTTTAATCATGCAGTGTTTGTTTCTCATACTAAAAAAAATGACGGGGAATTTATTTGTGTTTAAGTTGAGCATATTATGTTTATAATATAAATATCTAAACATGTATTTAGATTTGTCAAAGTACACTTATGGTTAATCAAGGGCATTTGGTGAGTGTTGTATTTAATTTGAAAACTACAATTTAAGAAGTGATTTTGAATTTGTTCAAATATTTTATTCTAAGTTTCAAAAAATATGTGATTTTGAATTTGTTCAAATATTTTATTCTAAGTTTCAAAAAATATGTTGTAGGCCCAAACTTCACCCCATAAAGAATAAGCATTATATTTAAATTGTTGGAAAAAACATTTCTCTTATCCATACCTAAGTACTTGTAAGACTAAATTCTTTAAAGTGTTATCAGCATACAAAGTCAGAGGATAAATTCTGTATTAGATTTAAATTATCATTCTTTTGGTTTTATTGATATCAATGATTATTATGTTCATAATATTTGTATAATAGTCACTCTTGCACATGGTAAGATTTTCACTGGAGAAAATGTGTTAAAAATGTGGTTCCAGGGCCCATTTTGATGTGTGTTATGTGAAAGCAATTATGGAACTACAAAATATCTTTTCTGGGACTGAGACTTTTCAAGGAAGGTATATGGTTTAGTGTATTTAAAGAACTCTCCTAAAAAATTAGATTGCCTTCCAGTTATAAAACTTTGTTGGGAAAGTGGGAGAAGTATTTCCAAAACTCGTTTCAACGAAAAGTAGTCTTCAAAAGAATTTGGAAGGCCTCCCCTAAATATGTTTACTATAAAATTTGGCTAGAAAGGAACATGGTTGTTTTTCAAAGCAAGTGATCCACCCCTTTCTTAGTAGCTAATCATGAAATGGCCCAATTGGATAAATTCATGAATTCTAAATGATTTTGTTGGGAGGAAAATCCATCATTGAATATTGGTGAAGAAGCATGGGTGTCGAGATTCAACATTTCATTAGTATTTAAACCTAAGGTTCCTCAATGATCATGTTAACAACTTCATTATCCATCTTTTAAATTTGATCTATGGAGTTCTTCTCAATCGAGACATATGTTTTACTTTGATGGGGATTCTAAAGGCAACCTAGGGTGTCTAGGTGTGGGGGGAGCTTTGTTCATACCCAGAGTAGCCACCAACAATAAAGAATAATCCTTTATAGTTTCTAACTCCTCTCCAAAGGATATTATTTTAAAGAATCTTATGGATCATATTATTTTATCAATCTGAAGTCTTCAAGTTATTTTTGTTCATGTTCTTCGTCATCATAATGCTGAAGCTGAAAGAATGGCCAATCAATCCATAGGAATGTCCCATGGTATGATGAGGGATGAAGGAGTGGAGAAGATAATCACCCCCTACTGACCTTATGCTAAGGAAATTTAAGAAAAACTAAACAACCACATGGTATGTTGGTGCATGCGTGGGTGACGCACTTGAGAGGATTGCATGTGTCTCATTATGAAGACTTAAATAAGAAAGAGGGGATTATGGATCGGCCAGATCATAACTCCAAAGTTTGATTTGGATATGGGACCATACCACATTTGGATTACTCATTAACTCCCATGATTTCTTTGAAAAAATATTCACATCGAACCCTAGGTACAACATGACACAATCCATCTCATAGATTCCAATCTCATCCATCATATTGAATTCTCTTCTTGTGCACTTTTGTTTTCTCACCTGGTTCACATCCCATTCAAGTAACATGGCATAAATAGTTGCAATGGTTTTATTTTCCCTCATACATCTTGTCAACATATGGGTGAATTTATTTGCAACTTGGAGATCACTTAGCATCTTAAGGAAACAATGTAAGAAGTAACTTACATGGTTTGTGGAGTTGGGTTCATGGAAATTGTTACATTTTGTCTCCTCTAGTGACTTTTTTTATCCCCATTGTGCTTCTTCACACTTGCATATTTGTTCCAACGACCTCTATGTCACACAATGTATCTCTTCACATACCTAAGCCTCCTCCAATGATATTTGTTCATGCTCTATAATTCTTTGCGTGCACGATTTTCTTCTAGTGATCTCTATGTTGCATGCTATAGCTTGTTGCACACATGTGCTTACTCTAATGACTTGTATGTGGTGCAATATAGTTCTTCGCATGTTTTTTCCTCTTCCAAGGCTCTTTGCACATTGCGTGGGGATTTATTTTGTTGCACGGAGTTGAACTTTAGAGGTGATTGTGCTACTTTTATAATATTTTCCTATTTTTTCTAACTCAAATGCTCTCCTTTATCCAAGTCCATGCCCCTTATTCTCTTCTCATTTTTCCAACAAGTATATGAAATCCTCTATAGCATGATATGTGCTATATGAAATCCTCTATAGCATGATATGTGCTATATGAAATCCTCTAATGTTAATCTAATGATCTCTTGAAGTCCTACCATGTTAATATAATGATCTCTCTTGAAGTTATACCATGTTAATATAATTATCTCTCTTGAACTTCTACCAACTTAAGCCAATGATCTGTTTTCCTCTAAGCATTGCTCATCCTTCTAACCACCTGAAAATACCCTTGGGATTTTCATACTTCTATTATTTTCCTCAAGTCAGTTATGGAATTTTCATTAAATAATCAAGTCATATAATTTTATAAAAAAAGGATAATAATTATAGTTAGATAATTCTACTCACCATCCTCTATTTTGAATTTGTATATAAGGACAACTAAAATTGCAATCCATTTTTTTAGGGAATCCTTTATTGAGAAACTGATTGAAAAGATGATCAGTATGAGGCACTAGGGCCATACTACCAAGTTTTCGTAAGATAACATCTTTTTTTCCTTTGATTTTTATAAAATTAGTCAAACTTTTTACCTTCAATTGAGAAAAAATAAATTAGTGTAGTGGCATGGAACATGGGTGGAACATAATTTTTTAAGGTAGGATATATAGTCTTCTATGTTAACATTGATGACGCTAGCCCAAAATATTTGTGCTCTTTTTAAAATAATTATATGAATCTATCTTGATTTTATGTTGAATATAATTGGTTGTAATTTTTTTAGTTTCATTAAAGACTCTTCTAATACTTCTTATTGCAATTTTACATTCTAAATCATACTATGGGTTTTAAATACATTATTTTCTTTTATGTTGAATATAATTGGTTGTAAATTTTTTAGTTTCATTAAAGACTTTTCTAATACTTCTTATTGCAATTTTACATTCTAAATCATACTATGGGTTTGAAATACATTATTTTCTTGTGATATAAAATTTTTAAGAATATTTTCCAAATCACAAAAATAGTTGAAATGAACTTTTAGATATAAATTCTCAATTAGAGTGTCATATTTTATATCATAATTGAACAACCCTATATTTTCTTTGAGAAAATCAGAAGTATTCATATTGATAATAAAAAATAGAGAGATAACATATTCTCAATTTTATTTTATAAAGAAATATAGAGATGGCATATTCAATGACACTTTTACCCTTCCCATGAATGCAATTCATAAAGTGAAAATCATGTCGGTGATCCAACCAACTAAAAATTATCAAGTCATGCAAATAGGCCATACTAAGAAGCTCAATTCCATAACAACCCATTTCAACATCTTCAAAGATTATTTTATATCTAATGGATAGGTTAGAATTAGATTCTACCCACGAGGATTGTGATTAGAATGATGAGTTAGAATATTGGAATGATCCCTACCAAGTATAACATAAAATATCCAAGAAGAAGATCTACTTTACTTCCAAGGTAGAAACAACATTATATAAGTTTGTAAAAGGATGGTCAATTTAAAGATTAGGGTTGTTGTAGAAGGTAAAGTTGAAAGTAAAAAAGTAATGAACAGTAAGGAAAACAATATCATTAGATTTTGGAAGTGATATTAAGATAGATATATTAAATATATGGATCACTCTTATACACTTTAATATTCAATGTAAGATTATTGTAATGTAGTGAAATATACCACCTATTCCTATACATGTAAAAATTTCAAATTGAGAAAAGTATATCTATGTAAATCAAGGATGAGTTGTCATTCTCGATGTTGACATATTTCATAAATAAATATAGGATCAATTGAGCTGGATATCTAACATATATTACCACCCTCCCACCAATGGAATCCTTGGCAATTCCATGTTAGTATCCTAAACGAAGGTTGTTTAAGGAAGAAGTTGTTGTTAAAAATGCTAAATAAAATGTTATCCACAACGTCATCCCTTCACACCCGTCAGCTAATATGCTGTTGTTAAATGAGCATGTAGTCAACACAAAAAAAGGTACATGCCCTTGCCAGCGCCATCATGAAAATGAAAACGCAGGTAAAGATAAAGGAAGGAGCAATCAATGCAGGTTAACAAAAACAATGATTGGCAGTCTGGTCAAATTGAAAAACACAGTCATAACAAAAGGCTATCGCCAGGTGATAAATGGGAAATCACAGATGTAACCAAGAGAAAAATGGCTAGGTACACTCGCCCATGAATTACCATGAAATTGTAGTCTTCAAAATGGGAAAGAGCCAAGCAGTAAGGGTAACCATTGCAATTTCTTTTTAAAGGAAAAAACACCAGGCAATTATGGGTGGTGATAGAAAATTCAAGGTATAAATGTTGCGTATTAAAGGTATCTTAACCAAACTAACAAGTTGTCCAGAACGGTGTTGTTACTACAGTTGATGTCAAGGAAATAAGTAAAAACGCTTGATAAATCTCTAAGTGCAACATTTAAAATTCGCTGATTTTATTACACTAACAAGATTTCCAGAATGGTGTTGTTTCCATAGTTGTTGTCAAAAGAAAATAAGTAAAAACGATTGTTAAATTGTTGAGTGCA
>JASDQU010818104.1:7722-23674 GCA_032191745.1 Picea mariana
TGGAATGTAGGAATTATTGTCATTAATGTCAAAGGATTAATGTTGTCATTAATTTCATATTGAAGAATTACAATACACACAACATTTCCAATATTTATTTATATATAGGCTTACAAGTATATTAAAAGGGGTGCATGTGAAAAAGTAAAAAGTGAAATGGTGGTTTCAAACCCACAGGCTTGGTATCTTCCCATGGTATTTGGAAAAGTAAAATTAAAAAAAAAGGATTTATATATTTAATTAATGAACATGTCCCTTCATGAAGGGTTATGAAAAAGTATAAAAATATGGTAATTAGAGAAAGTGTGTGGGTGTAATATATAGTAACATTTGAATAAGATGATGAGAAAATATTGAATATCATTCCAAATGGGAAGAGTTGCAAAATCAATTTTAGGCCATATTGGAATTTCCGTGATAACTTTTTTTCTAGGATGTTTCAGACCTTGAAATTTTGAAGAGACAAAAGAGATATCTTGGTGTATATGTGGTAAAAATTTTGTATTCCGGTTCACTAAAATTTTGGAGATATGCCCTGTGGAAGTTAGGGTTCCTAAATGCTCCTAGAATCAATTTCAAACAGGTCAGTTTGAGATTTTCACTATAAATTATTTTTTGGGACTCTTCACACTATGAAAGTTTTACAAAATAGAGGAGACATACATAACTACATTAGGTACAAATTTCATATGTTGTTTTGATGTGATTTATGAGATATGTTCTATGGAAGTGAGGGTTCATGAATGCTCCTAAAATCAGTTTCAAACAGGTTAGTTTGGATTTTTTCACTATAACTTCTTTTATTGGACTTTTTAGACTATTAAATTCTTATAGAACAAAGGAGACATACATAATTACCTCATGTAAAAATTTCAGATGTTGGTTTGCTGAAATTTTTGAKATATGCTCTATGGAAGTTAGAGTTCTTGAATGCTTCTGAAATCAATTTCAAACAAGTCAGTTTGGAATTTTCACTGTAACTTCTTTTTTGGGATTCTCCAGAATGTGAAAATTTCAGATAACAAAGGAKACATATAGAAGTACCTCAGACAAAAATTTTAGAATCATGTTTGCAAAATTGGATACATAGAATGATGTACAAGTTTGTTCTTAGGAAGAGGCCCAAAATAACAAGATTTGGGAAAGTTTCCATTTGGAAATTACAATTTTGGTCAGAACTAGTAAACAAAAAAAGTAGTGAGTAGACCTGGTGAAGGAAAAACCAGTGAGTAGATCTGGTGAAGGAAAACATAGCGAGAAAAACTAGTGGAGGAAAAAATAAGAAGCAAACTTAGTGAAGGTTGGTGCGAATCACACAAAGAGATTGGCGTCTCTTGCAAAGTTGGTGCTTAGAGGTGGGTATTGGTGTGTCCAGTAGATTGGTATCTATGAAGATATGTAAGCTATTGGTGTGATGCAAGAGCATCACCATCAACAATTAAAGAGGCCAGGTGGAGGACAAATCAACACCCAACATGCATATTTTAAACTATTTTTGAATTCCAAGGAGGGCACATCTTTCTGTTTTGAAAGGATTGTAATTTAAATCTTTTAAATGTTTTGAGGYAAGAGCCATCACATAAGGTTGCTGAAGTTGTAATCACCTTAATTATCAAATAAKATTGTACATATACTGAGTATTGACTCATATCTAAATGTAATTTCCATTCAATGTAATAGTCCTTAGTAGATGAATGTAATAACTATGATAGGATAACTCTAAGGTAGTCTGGAGGCAAGGCTAGAGAAGCGCCTCGATGTATAAATATATGTATTTTATGCCCAAATGAAGATGTTGAATGTTATTGTTATTGCTACTGAAAGATCTGTTGAAGCTTATGAAGGGTTGCAGAGAGATGTATGAGTCCATGTACATATTTTACTAAATGAATACAAGAAGATAGGTTTGATTCCAAATATATGGTGTTGTGTTCATCTAAATTATTTTAGTACATGTGATGCTTATTTATGTTCTTTGTGTTTTATCTGTTTATGTATCTTTTATGCATGAATATGTTTTTCATGGTTAAGTTTGGAACCCTTTGATGTTTTTGTAAGTTTCAATTGTTTCTCTTCTAAGATTCATGGTGCAAGGAGTGCATAATGCCCGAAAGGAGTGTGTAGGCCGAGTCGAGATAGACTCAGAATCTCAGAAGAGATAACGTGGATTTACAGTTGAAGTGCAAGGAGTGCACAGTTGTTCATTTGAAGTGAAAAGAGTGCATAATTTCTCAATGGAGAAAAAAGACTAGAGAAGACTCGTGCAAGGAGTGCATCAGACAAACACTTTGTTTAAGTGTTGAATAATTCTCAGAGGAGACAAACGCAAGGAGTGCGTAAAGGAGATTTTCTTCAAAAATATCTAAGTCCAAAAATTTCTCAGAAGTTCAAAGGCTTCAAGGAGTGTGCCAGAGGTATGAACTACCTCAAGGACTTAAAGCTCAGGAAGGATAGCAGTCAAAATCCTTAAGGAGGAGAGGATTTTCTTGGTTCAATAGTCAAACGGTTGAGATATGTTTGGGAGGATCCAAGATCTTTTGTCACCCTTAGATATGGAGAAGCAACACGGGGTTTAACCCTGTGAGTTGTTGAGACTTCGTACGTTCGAAGAAGTCGTGGATCGAGTTCAAAGGAGGATTTATCAAAGAGTGGGAACCAAAGGTCGAGATTCATTCAAGAGCTTTCAGGAGTGTGGATAGCCATTGGATTAGGAGGAGTTGTGCATAGGTTAATCGGTGAATTCCTTTGGACTTTATGCATTCAAGAGTTTTGGTGTGTAGAGAAGTTGGGACCCCCAAAGTCTCGAAGGTAGGAATTAATTGTGGCCTTCCAAAATCCGAGGACACGTGTCAACAAATCATGCACTCATATGGACTAGCACTCCAGAGGAAGTTAGGAGTGGAGGAATCCCAAAGTTCCAAAGCCCCAAAGTTCATCTGGGCAGGCCATTGGAGAGGAAACACGTCGAAATATCAAAAGATCTAGAGGATACGTACTCTAGGAGAATAGAAGAAAGAGGAGTTGATCTCTCTGTAGTCCCGAAATCCATAGTTGATCAGGACCGTTGATCACAGGAAGGACACATGATAGTAGATCCGGAGGTCTGGAGGTTCGACACTCCGGAGAAAACATAGTGTAGTGCTATGAAGACTCACGAAGGATCGAAGGCAAAATTCCATCCCAACCTTCCATTGGAGGAGGACACGTGTCACAAGATACCATAGTTCAAGGACATGGAACTTCGTCAAATCTATGTCGTTGTGTATATGGGGAGAAAAATCATCGAAGTTCCAAAGGCATCCTAGCCGTCTATCAAGAAGGGGACACGAGGAGGAAAGAGAAATCATTTGACATTTCAATGTTGGGAGATATGGGAAGGTTGTGTCATTTGGACAACCAAAGGAAATCACTGAATCCCAAAGAGGAGGAATCTGGACTATCCATTGGTCAAAGCTTGAGGACCGTCGATTGGGTACTTGGGCGTAACTGCCTTTTCGATGATAGACAATTCACAAGTGTTGTGTGTATGTTGGACGTGGTCAAAAATTTTTGAAGCCCGAAAAATGGATTTGGAGCTGTCGATTTCGATGCTCGTTAAGGACCGTTGATCTTGCCACCTAGGGTTCGACAATTTGTGGATTTCGCATTTAGACATAGAAATGGGTAAAAAGGTCTCGAAGTCCCGAAAATTTTGAGGATTAAAGGTTTGGCCCACGGGTTTGGTCCTCGATCTTTGGGGAGGATTTTCCAACACTCAGAGACTCCCAAAAAAGAAAATTTTCACTCGAGAAGAAGGTTTTAAGGACCCGTGTATTGAGATTTTGGGCTCAGAGGGAGCCCGTGAGCTAATTTTAGCTCCCGACTAGAACGATCCTAGACCGATGGGTCACGCAAACCTTGGGAGAGGGTGGGGTCTACATCAAGTGGTATCATAACCATAATTAAGCTTTGTAAGAGAAGAAGACAACTTGGAACCATGCCACCAAGAAGATGTAGGGACAGACCTATAACAAATCCAAACATGGAAGAAGAAATGAGGAAACTTCATGCGAGATTGGATGCCATGGAGACAAAGCAAAGAAGAGAACCTGAGAGTGAAGAAATGGAAGTTGAAGAATCTACATAAGGAGACACTGCAGAGGAACGCTTGTTGAAATCGGTTGTAATGGGAGCCTGAGAAAAAATGGAAGTTCCAATGTATAAAAGAAACTTGGATGTTGAGGAGATGTTGGATTGGATAAGGACCTTAGACAAGTACTTTTATTATGAAGAAATTGAGGATGAAAAGAAGCTGAAGCATGCTGTTACCAGACTGAAGGGACATGTAGCACTATGGTGGGATGAATTGCAAGACAAAATAAGGCACAAAGGTAAACAAAAGATAAAAAATTGGGATAAGATGGTAGCATAAATTGAAAGCTAATTTCACACCCAAAGACTATCAGATCAATCTATTCAGGAGGTTTCATAACTTGAGACATAAGGGCTTGTCAGTGAAGGAGTACACTGAGGAATTTTACAGATTGAACATCAGAGCATGACATAGAGAGAGCGATGAAGAAAAATTTTCCAGGTATATTAATCGAATGAGATATGAAATCCAAGAGGAAATCAACATGATGACCATGGGAATGGTGGAATATGCTTATCAGTCAACACTGAAAGCAGAGGAGAAGTTGGCTAAGAAACAAAGCCAACAAAATAGAGGAAAAAGTCCAAGCAGAGGCAAAGGAGTCTGAGAAAAGTTCCAGAAACCCAAACCTGAAGCAATAAAGTATCATAGTCATATAGAAAGAGGAGGAAGTTACAGAGGTGGACAATATGGTGGAATACACTCTTTTTCTTGAGGAAGAGGAAGAGGAAGAGGAGGAGAAGTGAAATTCTATGCCTGTGGAAAGACATGACATATGTCTTGGGAATGTCATAAGAGGAAAAGAAAAGAATGAGGTGGAGAAGCTCAAGTTTCTGAAGCTCAAAGAAGGAATGTTGAGGCAGAAGCAATGGAAGATGGGAAATCCCTTATGATGAGGAAAGTTCTCTTAAAGCTAGAGAAAGAAGCAAAAGAACTAGTTCTGAGAAACAGTCTGTTCAAGATTGCTTGTAAGACCAAGGAAAGGGTGTGCAAAGTAATCATAGACATTGGGAGCAATGATAACCCGATATCCACAAAATTGGTGGAAAATATGGAGCTGGTGACAACTGCACATCCGAACCTGTACAAGGTATCGTGGCTGCAGAAGGGACACCAAGTCATGCTAAGTCGACAGTGCAATGTTGAATTCAATATATGAGGTTATAAATATGAGATTCTGTGTGATGTAATACCCATGAACATTTTCCATGTTCTATTGGGAAGACCATGGAAATTTGATAGAAATGTCATACATGATAAGAGAAAAAATACTTACACCCTTGAGAACAATGGTCGTACACATATGTTGTTGCCAATGGAGGATAAGAAAGTGAAGGAAGAATATAACCCAAGCATACTTCTCATGAGTGGGAAGGTACTATTGAATGAAGTCAATAAGGAACATGAGATGCAGTTTCCTGTGGTGAGAAATCCCAGAGTCATCCTTAGAAGTACTTCTGTGGATTATCTACTTGAAGAAATTCATGAACTGTTGGATAATTTTGATGATATTGTGGTGGTTGAGTTACCTCCTTCTCTACCACCCATTATTAGTATCATTCATCAAATTGACCTTATTCCAGGAGAAATTTTTCCAAACAAAGAAGCATATAGGTTGACACCTCAAGAAAATGAAGAGGTCAAGAATCAAGTCCAAGAGTTGTTGGATAAGGGTTTGGTTAGAGAGAGTTTGAGTCCATGCGTAGTACCAACTGTGTTGAGTCCAAATAAAGATGGATGTTGGATAATGTGCACAAATTATAGAGCCATCAACAAGATTACCATTAGGTATAGATTCCCTTTACCCAAAATGGATGATTTGATCGATTGCTTGAGTGGATCAATTTTTTTTTCCAAAATAAACTTTAAGAGTGGCTATCATCATATAAGAATGAGAGAAGGAGATGAATGAGAGACAACAATCAAGACAAATGAAGGATTGCATGAGTGGATTGTTATGCCATTTGGCTTAAAAAATGACCCAAGCACATTCATGAGATTGATGAATGAAGTACTCAAAGACTTCATAGGTAAGTTTGTAATTATCTATTTGGATGATATCATAGTCTTCAGTAAAATTGAAGAAGAACACGTAAGGACCTTGAAATTAGTGATGAAGAGGTTGCAACATGAGAGGTTGTTGATAAATTTGAAGAAATGTTCTTTCATGAAGACAAAACTCATATACTTGGGTTTTGTGATCTCTTAAAATGAATTGAATATGGATTCAGAGAAGGTAGGGGTAATCAAAGAATGGCCTTCTTCGAGAAGCATATTTGAGGTGAGAAGCTTCCATGGATTAGCAAGTTTTTACAGAAAATTCATGAGGGATTTGAATGGCATTTGTGCACCGATAAAGGACACTAAAAATAAAAAACATAAGTCTTTTAATTACAGAGGAAGATGAAAAAGCTTCATAGTATTAAAGGAGAAGATAACAGAACAACCTATTCTAGTTCTGCCAGATTTCAAGAAGATATTTCAAGTGATGTGTGATGCAAGTGGAGTAGCTATTGGTGCAGTCTTGATCCAATACAATAAGCCTGTTGCTTATTTCAATGAGAAGCTGAATGACACTAAGAGAAAATATTCAACATATGATAAAGAGTTTTATGCTGTAATACAAGCTCTGAAAAAGTGGAGGCACTATCTCATTCTAAAGGAGTTTGTTTTGTATGGTGATAATAAGGATTTACAATTCATAACYAGACAKGAGAAATTGAACCAAAGACATGATAAATAGGTAGAATTCATGCATAATTTTACTTTTGTTATCAAGMACATTATTGGTAGCGCTAAWTTKTTTTTGATGCTTTGAGCAGGAGATGTATGATTATGCAAGAATTTAAAGTGGAGACCTTAGGGTTTGAACACCTTAAGTAAATGTATCGCGAAGATCTAGATTTTAAAGAGGCTTATGAATCATGTGAGAACCCTTTTMTAAGGGACATAAGTTAATGGATAGAGTATCTAATTCAAGATGGACTATTGTTCAAAGGAATCCAACTCTGTATTCCGAAATGCTCAATGAGAGACAACCTGTTGAAAGAAAAACACAATGRAGGATTGGYTGGRCATTTCGGCCATGATAAGACTTATGCATATCTGAGTTCTTCATACCATTGGCTAGGTATGAGATCTGATGTGAAKAAATTTGTGGASAGGTGTAGAGTATTCCAGTATGCAAAAGGGAAGCAACAAAACACTGGTCTGTATTAGCCATTTCCTATTCCGGATAGGTCGTGGGATGCAATAAGCATGGATTTTGTGTTGGGACTTCCAAGAACCTAGAGGGGGAGTGGTTCCATATTTATTGTGGTTGATAGATTTTCAAATATGGCACCATGCCAAAAAACCAATGATGCTATTTACATATCCAACTTATTTTTCAAGGAAGTTGTGAGATTGCATGGTTTTCCCAAAAATACAGTCTCAGAAAGAGATACCAAATTCATGGGAAAATTTTGGAGAACTATATGGAAAAGGATGGGGAATTTTTTTTCCTTCAGTTCAACATATCACCCTCAGAGAGATGGACAGAATGAGGTGGTAAATCAAAGTTTGGGAAATATGTTGAGAAGTTTGGTCACTGAACATCATAACTAGTGGGATCAGATTCTTCCCCAGGCATCATTTTCTTATAATGATTATTCAAACAAAAGAACTGGAAAAATTCCATTTCAAATAGTGTATGGAATGCATCTGAGAGGAATTTCAGAGTTAATTGATTTGAAACATGATGAGTTCAGAAGTGCAGGAGAATAATACTTTGTTTCAGAGATGCAAAATCTTCATGATCAGATAAATAAACAACTACAGGATAACCGTTGAAAATATAAAATCCAAGTTGATAAGAAAATGAGAGAGGTTCATTTCAAAGTTGGAGATCAAGTTTTAGCACACCCGAGGAAAGAGGTTCCCAAGGGGAACATATAATAAATTAAAGATGAATAAAATAGGACCATGTAAGATCCTCATAAATTTTGATGCAAATGCTTATGAGATTAAGTTGCTAGAGGATGTGGGAATATCACCCATATTCAATGTTGCAGACCTGTACCCTTATAGGATGGATGATATAGGAGGATCCATTGATCAAAAGGAAATTTAGTGGGAGAAGCAGATGCCCACAGTAGAAAATCTACAGATAGAGAAAATCATAGATCAGAGGATTGGTAAGAAGACTAGGAGAAAGACCTATTTTGAGTACCTGGTGAAGTGGAAGGGTCACCCAATAGAGGATGCTAGTTGGGTAAATGAATCTAACATTCAGAAGCATGGAAAAATAGTTCAGGAGCTCATGGATAGGATTCCATGAATTTTTAGTTAGAGGAGTATGATGCAGGATTATCACCATCAACAATTAAAGAGGCTAGGTGGAGGACAACTCAACACCCATCGCACAAATTTTAAACTGTTTTTGAATTCCAAGGAGGGCATGTCTTTCTGTTTTGAAAGGATTTTACTTTAAATATTTTAAATATTTTGAGGCAAGAGCCATCACATAAGGCCGTTGAAGTTGTAATCACCTTAATTATCAGATAAGGTTGTACAAATAACGAGTTTCGACTCATATATGAATGTAATTTCCATTCAATGTGATAGTCCTTAGTAGATGAATGTATTAACTATGATAGGTTAGCTCTAAGTTAGTCTGGAGGGAAGGCTTGAAAATCCCCTTGATGTATAAATATATGTATTTTATGCCCAAATGAGGATGTTGAATGTTATTGTTATTTCCGTTGAAGCTTATGAAGAGTTGCAGAGAGTTGTTTGAGTCCATGTACATATTTTACTGAATGAATACAAGAAGAGAGGTTTGATTCCAAATGTATGGTGTTGTGTTCATATGAATTATTTTAGTACATGTGATGTTTCTTTATGCCCTCTGTGTTTTATCTATTTATGTATCTTTTATGCATGAATATTTTTTTCATGGTTAAGTGTGGAACCCTTTCATTTTTTTGTAAGTTTCAATTGTTTCTCTTCTGAGATTCCTAGTGCAAGGAGTGCATAGTGCCCGCAAGGAGTGTGTAGGCCGAGTCGAGATAGACTCAGAAGCTTAGAAGATATAACGTAAATTTACAGTTGAAGTGCAATGAGTGCACATTTGTTCTATTGAAGTGAAAAGAGCGCATAGTTGCTCAGTGGAGAGAAAAGACTGAAGAAGACATGTTCAAGGAGTGAATCAGACAAACACTTTGTTTAAGTGTTGAAGAAGTCTCACAGGAGACGAACACAAGGAGTTTGTAAAGGAGATTTTCTTCAAAAAATTCAAAGTCCAAAAATTTATCATAAGTTCAAAGGCTTCAAGGACTGCGCTAGAGGTTTGAAATACCTCAAGGAATTAAAGCTCAGAAAGGATAACGGTCAAAATATCTAAGGAGGAGAGGATTTTCTTGGTTCAATAGTCAGATAATTGAGTTCTTTTCGAGAGGATCCATGATCTTTTTTCACCCTTAGATCTGGAGAAGCAATTCAGGGTTTAATCCTCTGAGTTGTTGAGACCTCATGCGTTTGGAGAAGTCGTGGATCGAGGTCAAAGGAGGATTTATCAAAGAGTGGGAATCAAAGGTCGATATTAATTCGTGAGTTTGCAGGAGAGTGGAAATCTATTGGATCGGGAGGAGTTTCACGTGGGTTAATTGGTGAAGTCCTTCGGACTTCACACATTCGAGAGTTTTGGTGTGCAGAGAAGTCGGGACCCATGAAGTCCCGAAGGTCGGAATTAATTGTGGCTGTCCAAAATACAAGGACACATTGTTGACGCTTGAAAGAACAATGATGAAAACTATTCTTGCAAATGATTTCTAAGATTTATTACTCAACTATATTAATAATATACTAGTAGGTGGGATCCCCTTGTTTAACTTATGGAACTATGATAGATAAGTGACACTCATATTTTGTTGGCCTATGTATTGGTTGCAACACATATTTATACAACTCATTTGATTCAAATACTGGTTAAAATGTTTATGGTAATATGTGGTGGTTGGGTGATTAAAACAAAGAACAATATGGTCTGGATTATCTCTCATGAAATATGATTATGCTGCCTTTTGGATGAAAGAATTGCACTCCAATTTTAATGTTGATATTGTATATTGTCCATATCAAAGATTGGGTGATCTCGACCCTTTCTACTATTGTTATGCGCATTGGTTGAGTTGCAATTGGGTTGTGTTCCTAGCAAGTTGTCATATGAGAAAAATTGATAGTGGCAAGGGCTAGCGCACTTTGGACTATCACGGACTTTGCAAATTGTAATATGGAAAGTTTGGATATTTGGTTGTATTAATGGTTTTGAATGTAGTGGTATGGTGAGATGGCTAGTGGGCTTGGCTCATACTAATATATGAATGAGAATCTTAAGGAAGAAACGAGGTGCAGTAAATGCACATCACTCAAACTCCCCTCGAGCGCCACCCTAGTCATTCTTGCATTTTTTCTTTATTAGTTGCTGCTACTCCACCTTGCTCGGTCGTGGAGGAAGTATACAACCTTGGTTTTTCTCCTCATGCAATCTTTTACAGGTATGGGGTTTTCTTATTTTTCCATCCATGAGATTTTCTCTTCCCTTAAATCAAATGTTGGGTTTGGTTTCTCGTGGTCTGTGTAATTCTCAAGTTGTTATGATGTTTTTGGAAATGTGTATTTATGGTTGAATCCTTGGTTTTCTGTGGTGGTTGTTTTAAGACTGTTGGCATTGAAAAATGCTCACGATGTCCTTGCTTTGTGTAATTGTTCGCAGGGAATTGCTGAAGTAAAAGTTGTGGTTGAGCCTACCTTGCCTATGGTTCTGTATTGTGGGTTTGGCCTCCCCTTTAAACTGGGTATCTCAATCAGCCTTACCTTTGGGTTTTGTGAATACCCCACCTATAGATTGACATTGTTGGTCTCTGTGGTTAGTATACCCGCACCTTATTTCAACTCTGTGTATGTTTAAGTGAAATATGACTAAAACCTTTCGTTCCTTGTCCCGACAGAACCCTCAATTGTTAGCCTGTTTTCTTATGACCTCGCTATCACTGTTGTGTGGTGAACCTTATGCAAATATGAGGGCATTGTTTACCCATATTTTGGTGGGAGAACTATTCCTACTATCTTGGTTTGGGCACGAGTTTTTATTTGGTCACTTTTTATGCTGTGTTGAAGGAAGTGTTGGGTTCACTTGTTCTTTGGAAGTTACAGTCTGTTATACGAAGCTCATGAAGTTGATAACAATGTTGCCATTATTTTTATATTATGAGTGATCAATTATAATAATGAGAAGAATCTTTGGAGTAGTTTTTCCGTGCTATGCAACTGCCAAACCCTCTATTTAAATTGTCCTGCTATCTCTACCCTTACTATCATTTCCATATCTCGAACCCTGCACATTATAGTGAAAGCGTTTCTTATTCCACGTTGAGTTGATGAGAGCACTGCTATTTCTCGATTACTTGGGAACGAGTTTAGTTGGTCACTTGATTGGAACTTGTTGGCACAGGGGAAAACCTAGGGTTCAACACTCAAGAGAGCACCAACAAAGCCCTAACTACCGGCCCTTTCGGCAACACCTACGAAGCAGATGAAGTGTCACCCGAGGTAGAGGTAGGGGTGGTTGCAGGACTCAGGTGTCTGCAACCTTATCTGGGACACAGATCTGTGATTATCTTTCTTACAACTCACTTAGCACCAGTTATTTCCTAACATACATTCATTAATACACTTCGCAGAAAGCACAGAGCACCATAATAATTACTCATATCTAGAACTTAGCAATGATAAACATGTTATACTCAATAGATTAAGAACTTAGCATCTTATGTATTATATCTAGCATGCATTCATATCTCATAAGCACAAAGAATCAACAGATTTATCTAAACATATCAAAGCACTTAGCAAGAGAGAGACAAGCACATCAAAAAAATACACATAGTTACCGTGGTTCACCCCCACCTTGGGGCTACGTCCACAAAGTCTTCTTTATATTATCTTAGTCAATCAGTTACAACACAGAGCTTCAATGAACCTTACTTCACACGAGACAGAGGATCTGTGTAGCTCGCTAGATCCCTCTTGCTTGCACTTAGCACAAAGCCTTCTACAGTCTCTCGCAGAGACTTGTACTCCGCTCCACAAGTCTTACACAAAATGCACAGAGCCTTACGATACTTGATCACACAGATCCCACTACTAGCACTAAGCCTTCAAGATCCTACCCCGCATAGGAAAAGATATCTATGTAGCTCGCTAGATCCTCTTTCCCCAGGTAGATCCAAGCACTAAGCTTTCTCACACTCTGTGCACTCAACACTTATTACAACATGCATAGAGCTCTTACAGTCACACAGACTTCTGATCACAAGATCCAACTTATACACTAAACCATCCACTAGACAGGGCCTCCTTTCTTACATGGCCTAGACCTCTATTTATACATAGAAAAATGCCTAAACAAGGGTCGACATCCCTTTCCCGTTACAATATTCCCCAAAAACCCAAAAAGGTTCCACAAAAAGTGGCGAGATCCCGTGATCCCCACTTCGCTATGCGCTCTGTCTTCGACAGGCAGTCGAAGTACCAAACGGTCAACTATGACCAAGTATTCCTCAAAACTTGGTCGAGGGCCAACAGAATTTGCAGAAATAAATCTATACTCACCTATTCATTGGAAATTACAGTCTGTTGAAGCTCATGTTTTTGATAACAAATGTTATTTATATTGGTTAAATCGCCATGTTTTATTGTAAGAAAGCACCTATGTTTGAAATGTATGATGTTTGAATTGAGTAATACTGCCCATAATGAAGTTAAAAGGAAGTTGCATTGAACGATGATTTTATTTAATGATGGATATGAGTCTTGTTTTGGGAGAACTTTGCATGACCCTATGGGATTTGAAGGACCGTTTCTAGAGTTAATGTTATGAATTGTGGCTCAAAGATTATTCCCGTAGAGATTATGATGTTGTTCATTATTTCTGTTGTATAATGATAATATTGTTACAATGGTTAGTGTGGTTAAATATTTTTGTTCATATTAAATGGTTCACCRTGTAAAATAATTCGGAGGCCAGCGAACAATTTTGTTAAATAAGGCATCAGTTTAGATTATTTTTTTGGAAACAAAACACTGTTTAGATTTGAAATTTTGGACAGAGATAAATTTTGATTGCATAAGAGGTAGCATGTTTGATTTCTTTTCACTTTAACAATATCAGTAACATTTCCCTATCATTCTACCATTTTTCTCTAATTACATTCCCTCCATGACCCCAATTTTACTTATTGCATCCTTGTTCTGTGATATAAATTTTAAAAGAAAAAGTCTGTGTCGAAGTGAAAGAAAGATAACATAGCAAGGGTTGATGCCTGATATTCTTAATATTTTTATACATAGTTAATTGTTTGGTTAATTGTTGAACAATATTTGTATATTGATCCCCTATCATTCTACAATTTTTTTCTAATTACAGTCCCTCCATATTTCCCATGAACCCTATCATTCCTTGTTCACATGGAAATTAATGAATGATGTGTTATGGATGGATTTGCATGTATCTCGTGTCAATTTTGGAGCCAACTTTTGATTCATGTAAGCAAAGTGTTATGTATTGTTTATTAACAACTTCATTACTGACAAACTGATTGCTATAGTATGAGATTTTTCAGTAGAGGCAACAATGGTCGAAATAACAGAGGCAGGGGAAATTGTAATCGAGGCCATATGAGGCCTAGATTTGCTATCCATTTTGATGTTGACCCACAAGAATTGAACCAGCTGTTCCAAGCTGGGTTCTTTAATTGGGTTGGCCATGGGATAATTCACCCTCGACTAGAAATACCCCTTTTCTAGCCTCCTTAGAATATTCCTAACATTCCCATTCCTCCACATGTGTCCTTGCAGCCTAAAGTCCCGAAAAATGACGGTTGGCAAGAGATTGTCCACTAGACTATCTCTCATCATCATGTTTGGCCCACTATGTCATTACCTTTACCACCACCTGTTACTCCGAATGTTCAAATTGGTCATTCTATTTCACCAGTTCATTTTTCACACGTCATTAAGAGATTGAAAACTGATATTCCCCAACCTGTAAAAGACAAGGGAAAATAAGCTGCCCCCCCTTCTTCTCCCTCCACTAATTCTTCTAAATCTGTGTCTTTCTGGCTTCATTTAAATGATGACTTCTCCGATGTGATCAACGAGATACAACCCCAAGGGTCCAATCAACCACAAACTACTTCAGAAAAGTCTAAGGGAAACAACAATAAGAAAAAGAAGTTTGCCTCACAAAGTGGAAAATATGGGTTTCAAATTATGTTTTATGTGATTCATTTGATGAAGACAATGTTTAATGGTTTTCAACATATTTTGGACAACAAGCCCTATTTTTGATTTTTTTTTGGATAATGTGGATATATATTCTTTTTGGATATGATATAAATTATTGTTGATATGTAAATATCCAATTGAAAAGATATTCAAGGGAGTTACAAGGGTGACATATGGTCAAAATGATTATCTTTTGTATGTTATATTTCATGAATTAAAAGGAAGAAATGATGAGAGTCACAAGGGGTCCCACCTACCTAGTTATTATTAATTAATACCCTTAACTATATTAATATTATTTATTTTTCCTAAACTAATTAGTTAAGTTAAATCAACTTAACTAAAGAAAGTAGTTGAATTAATTCAAATTATTGGGAAAGAATAAAATCTCAATGAGAAGAAGAGACAAGTGGGGGAATAGAAGGAGAAAAATAATACTAAGGTTTGCTCTTTTATTACATGAGATAGTTTCAGTTTTCATTCATTCTGAGTTTATTCGAAGACCTAATTCTCTTGTTGAMAACATGGTCTTATTGTAGACAACAAGTTTCAAGATTGAARAACACTTTTCAGACACTTGTKTTAGAGGTGTTGATTCATCCTTGATAGTCTGTGTATTCTTGTCTATTTGTGAATTATTTTTCATGGCTGATAAAGGATATCTTGCAGAGTCAAAATGGMAACAATTTGTGCCATACTGATCCAGATTATTAATTTCAGTTTTACTTTACTKCCAGAGTCTTTTTGTATGGTGTTCATCTGGGATMTCTCAATCAGACTTTGGTCCATGCCGTCGCAGGGGTTTTGTAAAGAGAAAAACACTTTTGGTGTCTCAGAATGAAATAAAATCAGATTGCTATTCTGTCTCATACATGTATTTTAGTGACTTGGTTACRTTTTTKCTTTTGATCTCCATGTTTGATTTATCATAAAATCTGTGTACATTCTAGTATCTTTTATAAATTTATTTTATATTGCAACATATTTAAATTATAAATCAGCCTCAGTGCTTGTAATTAATACTTACGGATTGAGTGAATATTTTGAGGCTATAAACCCCGGGTGACATTCCTAACTATCTTGTCCTAGCCATGCAAGATCTGAAAATGATTGAGTAAGGTAATCCATACATTTTCCTCAACATTTATTTGGCGACCATACTGGGGAATAATAATAATAATAAAAAACTCATTATCCATATTTCCCTGGTTTCCTGTATTTTAATACTTTGTATTTTTGTAGTTACTGTTTATATGCTTTTCTATTTATAAGTTTTTTTCCTTTTTCCATGAATCTATCGAATCCTGTCTTACACGATCATGTATAAATATAACTTGAGCTCATTGTCAATGGTTAGTTGTCCTCTTTTCGAGGGTGACTTATGGGAGTCTTCTCAGAACCATATTGATGGTTTTGTTATCTTCTTTCAATCTATTGGGGTTTATGATATACATACTTCTGCAGATCATTTTTTACTTTCCCTCCATGGTAAAG
>JASDQU010818104.1:48672-60670 GCA_032191745.1 Picea mariana
GTGGATTATTTAAATAATAAAGAGAAGTGAAAAAATCAAGAAATGATAAAGTAAGATGAGAAAATCAAGCAGGAATACTTAAAATATAAAATATTGGAGAAATTTTTATTTATGGAAAGTGGTTAACCCTAAAATAAGGAAAATAGGTTAAGTGACCTAGAAATGGCTTAAGTGACCTAAAAATGTGTTAATTGACCTAAATGATGAAAGTATAAATAATATAGCAATGGTCTCTTGTAGATCAGCCTTTTTGTGGATCAATGGAGAGCTTCTTGTGAGAATATCTTTTGAAGTATTGATGGAGAGCTTCTTGTGAGAGCTTCTTGAGCATTTTTGGTGTGGAAAACTTTTGAATATTGAAGATATATAGGTGACTGAGGTAACCAAGGATATCCAAGCTGAATTTCAGAAGGAAGGTGAAGAAAAGAGGGTCAGAATTTAAGGGAGGATAAATTATTTTGATGATGCTTTCTAAGGTATGTTATTTACAGGTCATCTCACCATTTTTGCTATAACTGTTTTGATATAATGAGTCAGACTGTGAAATTTCTATTCCATTGAGAAAGAATACCCAAGTATCTATGGTAAAAAATTTATCTTTTCGGTCATTGTATTTTTGGAGTTACACTCTGTGGAAAATAGGGTTTCTGGCTAGTCCTGAAACTAGTCAAAAACAGGTGTTTCAAGTAAAAACGTCATAACTTCTTCATAACAGATCCCAATTCAATGAGACCAAATATGTTGGTTAGGGTATAGTATTTAGTATGTTTTGTAATAGTTTCAGATCAATTCAAAAAATATTTTGTGTGGGGCACGCTCTATAATCTCTCTCTAGAATAATCCAGAATTCGGGAAGGTATGCCATTTTTTCTATAAATCTTTTTCTGAGAGGTTCCAAGTAGTACAAACTATAGGAATTGCATAAAACACATTGAATAACATTGTTTATCAGTTTCATATCCTTATTCATTACAGGTACAAAGTTAAGATTATTTCAAGTTGGGGTTGTTGACTAATCCAAAACTAGTCATGGTTTAGACAAGCAGTTGATGAGTTGGCACATACATGAGGTGTATAGTTGATGATGTTGGTACATAATGATGAGTCATTGTTGATGAGTATTTGACACATTATTTCGTGGGATGAAATCAGCATGGATTTTGTATTAGGATTGCCAAGGACGCCAAGAGGATTTGATTCAGTCTTTGTGGTAGTGGATAGGTTTTCCAAGATGGCACATTTTATCCCATGCTAGAAAACCAATGATGCAACTCACATCGCAAATCTATTTTTCAAATAGGTTGTTCGACTTCATAGCTTGCCAAGGAGTATATTCTCGGACAGAGATACAAAGTTCATAGGACATTTCTAGAGGACACTCTGGAAGAAGATAGGGACTAACTTGATGTTTAGTTCTGCCTATCATCCTCAGACGGATGGATAGATAGAAGTGGTGAACAGAAGTCTGGGAGACTTGCTGGGGAGCCTGGTGATGAAGCACCACAGCAGTTGGGACAATGTATTGCCACAGGTAGAGTTCGCATATAATGACTCAGTGAACAGGAGAACAGGCCAGAGTCCATTTCAAGTTGTGTATGGCACGCAGCCGAGAGGAGTTTCTGAATTGAGAGATTCAGAACAGACTGCTACTAGGAGCGCTGGTGCAGAAGAATTCACGGAGGTGATGAAAGAACTTCATAGCCGGGTGAAGGAGCGACTGCAGAATTCAAGTCAGAAATATAAGCGGAGAGCAGATCAACATAAAAGGCAACTTCAATTTGAGGTTGGTGACTTGATTCTAGCGCACTTGAGAAGAGAAAGGTTCCCGAGGGGAATATACAATAAATTCAAGATGAAGAAAATCGGACCATGTAATGTCTTGAAGAAAATTAGAGAGAATGCTTATGAAATTGAATTACCCGATGGGGTCAGAATTTCTCCGATATTCAATGTCTCAGATTTATACCCATACAAAACTGAGGAAGCAGGAACAAATGATGAACAGTCAGAGGTTTAGTGGAAAAAGCAGATGCCAGTTGTAGAGAACTCACAGATGGAGTGCATACTGGACAAGAGAGTCAGCAAGAAAACCAGAAGGAAAGAATACTTTGAATATTTGGTTAAGTGGAAGGGCCATCCAGTTGAAGATGCCAGCTGGGAGACTGAAGCAGAGATTCCGAAGCATGGACAGATCGTACAGGAGCTCATGGATAGGAGCCCATGAAAGTTTTCAAGTGAGGGAGTATGATGCAGGAGCATCCCTCACGTCAAGCGAGCCAGCGCTGAAGACAAAGGACAACTGAACGAACCCAGTTGTATTTTTGAATTTTCCCTTGAAGTTTATATGCCAAATATAAATGAGATCATTTATTGAAGGTGCCTTGGTGTAATGTAATCAGACCTTGAGTGCCCCGTTCTCTTCTGAAGTAGATAGAGGCATTTAATATAGTTAATGCAGGTAGATAGAGATTTAATATTAGATTAAATAGTTTTAGAAAAAAAGAGGGAAACAGGATATAGACACCCTCGTTGTGCATTGTAACATAATCCTGAGCATTGAGAAGAGAAATAGAGAGGGTTGTGTAAGAAAACCAATGTACAGGTCTTGAATTAATAGAAGAAAATTCATTCAAATTCATGGGGTTGTGTTATTCTCTGTGTATGTATGTTGATTGATATGCTCATGAGTATTTTCTTCCTGCTATGCATTTGCTGTTATGCTGTGTATATGACTTCACATGTTGAGATTGAAATCTGAGAAAGGAAGTAGAAGAAATGAGTTTCAATTGTTTCTCTATCTGAGTAAGGATTCCTGCAAGGAGTGCGTTGACAGAAGGCTCAGATAGTTAACTCTTGTTCTCGTTCACCCAGAAGTGAAATTGGGTTATACAAGTTGTGCAAGGAGTGCACAGGCCAAGGAGAGTCTCATTCATGAATCTGAGCGAAGTATTGAAGGAATGCTACTGCAGGTGTGCGCAGATTTGAAAGAACTCAACACTTGGAGGTGTTTGAGAACTGCCGCAAGGAGTGCGTGCAAGGACCCTCTTTGAGGTTGAAAGTGTGAGAAAGCTTAGTAGGGATAAGGATTTCAATCTCGTCGAGGAGAAGCACTGGAATTTTTTGTGGTGGAGTGTTTAAAACAGGCGTTGCACAGTTGCACCGCAGGTGGGCAAGCTCCACGGAGAAATACTTGGTCATTTTCAAGGAATTTCCAAAAGGAGGAAATCGACTGTCGGGATCTTGTGGAGAGGATTTGTGAAATCTCGTCAGCCATTGGATCTGCCAAAGAAGTGAGGAGGTTACGGTCGCGTTCAGATTCCAGGCTCGAGGGGTCATGAGTCGTTGGATCACTGGTCAGTTAACAGTCAACCGTTTGGTTCAACAGTAATTACACAGGATTTAGGTCCCCGCTAGCAGAGGGAATCCCCTGAGAAGACATCAGGCTTTTGGTCATCGAGGTTCACACAAGTGAAGTGGTTAGACTTTGCATTTGGGAGAATTATGAGGTTCGATCTGAACTGTCCATCATTTGGGATGCGTGTCAGAAGATCTTACGAAGTCGGGGCTCACGAGAGCAGAAGATTGGAAATTTCCATAAGAAAAATCCTGGGTGGTGAACATCGAGGTGTCGGGAGTCAGTAATCAGAATTCCCGAGGGCGTGAGAATCAGGACATCAGAAGTCTTGAAATCTCGAGTAAATCAGGGCCGTCCATCTTCAGGGGACGCGTGGCAGAAATCAGATCCATCGTGAAAAGTCCTGACAAGGAAGTCATCCATCGGTGTTTGGGTCATCGGGATATCGGGGATCCTGGTGACAAGGTGTTTATGCATTTTGGAATCACGAAGTTTGAAACCCCTATGAGGAATATGATTGTGGTCATATAAGGGGAGGTCACGTGGATCAAGAGCTTAGCCTGGAGGGCTAATGGGGATTTGAGCGCATCGGGATTTTGAAGTCAGAAACCTCGACGAGAAGGAATATAAGGTCGCGGTCTTATAGAAAGTGGTCGTGCAGACTAAAGGCTTAGCCAGGTAGGGCTAAGGAAACAAAGGGGAATATCGGGGATTGGTAAAACAAGTTGTTTGGACATCCCATGTGCCAAAATTCCAATAGGTGGAACCCCGATAACAAAAGGCCAGCGTTGATTTAAAAGAAAGAGAGACCCATGAGAGAGAGTTGTTGTGGGTGAAAATTTCCCAATAGGGAATTAGAAGAACCTTTTAGTTCTTCGGGCCGAGGAAGGAGGAAGGATCCTGTGAGCGGACGTGCCTAGCAGGTGCGCCTGCATCAAGTGGTAACAGAGCTTAGAAAAGCTTCTTTTCTTTCTGTAGCAGAGAAAAAAAAAGAAGGAGAATTCACCATGCTGCCAAGGAGAAGGGATAGACAATCACCCGATCCAGAGGAGGAAAGGAAAATGCCTAGAGGAAGGGGTAGAGAAGTGCAGAATCCAGAAGTAGAAAGAGATCTGCATAACTTATGCGCTATAATTGTGGACATGGAGATAAGAGAAAGACGCAAAGATGATGTAGGAGATATCAGTGAGTCCCAAAATGAAGATGATGTTGGATGTGGAGAAGAAGAAATCCCAACGGAAGATGCAGCAAATGAGCACTTTCTTAAAGCTGTTGCAAGAATGGGTGCAAAGGTGAAAATGGACATTCCAGTTTATGAGGGAAATATGGATGTAGAAGAGCTTCTAGACTAGATTATAGCTCTAGACACCTATTTCGACTATGAAGATATCGAAGAGGACAAGAAAGTCAGGCATGTCGTCACGAGATTAAAGGGACATGCAGCCTTGTGGTGGGACAAACTACAAGCTGACAGGCATTGCCAAGGCAAGCAGAAAATTAAGAGCTGGGATAGGATGATTGCAAAGATGAAGGAAAAATTCATTCCCAGAGACTATAGAATTTCTCTATTCAGGAGGATGCAGAACCTGAGATAGAAGCTGATGACAGTAAAGGAATATACTAAGGAATTTTACTGGTTGAATATCAGGGCAGATCATCGCGAAAGTAATGATGAAAAAGTGGCCAGGTATATGAATGGCCTGACATATGAGATTCAAGATGAAAAGAGCATGGAAACCATCCGAACGGTGGAAGATGCTTATCGAAGGGATTTGAAAGCAGAAGAGAAGATGAGACGAAAGCAGAGTCAGAGGGGCTGAGGTAG
The DNA here is from genome assembly GCA_032191745.1 of Picea mariana. Lineage (NCBI taxonomy): Eukaryota > Viridiplantae > Streptophyta > Pinopsida > Pinales > Pinaceae > Picea > Picea mariana. The sequence continues at coordinate 53,853 of JASDQU010818104.1, forward strand.
AAGTCATCCCAGAAGCAAATTAGTTGCCTAGGAAAGAACCCAGAAGCCCAGGGACGACTGGAAGAAACCTCAGACCCGGACAGAGAGAGGTGGAAGTTCACAACGAGGGAAATACACAGAGCAAAGAGAACAACATACTGAGCAGAGAGGGGGATGTGATGATAATACTAGGTTTCCTCGTACCAGAGGTAGAGGAAGAGGAAGAGTTGGAGTAATCACATGCTTCACATGTGGAAAGAATGGGCACAAGTCATTCGAGTGTCCACAGAAAAAGAAAGAAACTGGAGAATCTCACATCACTGAAGCACAGAGGCGAGATGTTGAGGAGGAAGATGCTGAAGGTGGAAGATCACTAATGATGCGAAAAGTCCTTTTGACACCAGAGAAAGAAGTGGAAAGTCCAGTCCAAAGGACCAGACTTTTCAGAACAACTTGCAAGACCAAGGGTTGGGCATGCAAGGTCATTGTGGACAGTGGTAGCACTAACAATCTCGTTTCAACCGAGATGGTAGAAAGATTGGAGCTGGAGACGACTGATCATCCAAGTCCATATAAAGTTTTGTGGCTACAAAAAGGACATCAGGTAAATGTCACCAAACAATGTTTAGTTGAATTTAAGATAGGAGGATATAATGATAAGATTCTATGTGATGTCATTCCTATGGATGTTTGTCATCTATTGCTGGGTAGACCATGGCAATATGATAGAAATGTGATTCATGATGGGAGGATGAACACATACACCCTAGAGAAGAATGGGAGGACACACATGTTGCTTCCAATTAAGGATAAGGAAGTGAAGACGGAAGTAAACAACATAGTACTTCTCATGAGTGGGAAGGAACTTCTTACCAAGGTTAAGAAGAAGGAAGATCCGCAATTCTTTGTGGTTAGAAAATCGAGAATTGTTTTGACCAGCACAAGAGTGGACAATTTGCCAGAAGAAATTCAGGAATTGCTAGGAGAGTTTGTTGATATAGTAGTGAACGAATTACCTCATTCGTTGCCACCGATGAGAAGTGTGAGTCATCATATTGATCTCATATGAGGAGCCAGTTTGCCAAACAAAGCCACGTATAGATTGACGCCACAAGAAAACGAAGAGGTCAAAAGACAAGTCCAGAATTTGTTTGAAAAAGGTTTGGTCAGGGAAAGCTTGAGTCTGTGTGTTGTTCCGACAGTACTCAGTCCGAAGAAAGACATAGGTTGTAGGATGTGCACTAATTCAAGGGTGATTAATAAGATAACTATCAGGTACAAATTTCCATTACCAAGAATGGATGATTTGATGGATTGCTTAAGTGGAGCAAATTTTTTTTCAAAGATAGATTTGAAGAGTGGATATCACCAGATTCACATGAGAGAAAGTGATGAATGGAAAACAACATTCAATACAAATGAAGGTTTGTATGAATGGCTTGTTATGCCGTTTGGCTTAACAAATGCGCCAAGTACCTTTATGAGGTTGATGAATGAAGTCCTGAAAGATTTCATCGGAAAATTTGTTATTGTATATCTGGATGATATACTGATTTTCAGTAAAACGGAAGCTGAACATCTGAAGCATTTAGCCATTGTGATGAGGAGATTAAAGCAAGAGAAGTTGTTGATAAATATAAAGAAGTCCTCATTCATGAATACATAACTCATTTATTTGGGATTTGTTATTTCGGCAAATGAGTTGAGGATGGATCCAGATAAGGTGGAGGTAATCAAGAATTAGCCATCACCAAGGAACATATTTGAGGTGAGAAGTTTTCATGGTTTGGCTAGTTTCTACCGAAAATTCATAAGGAATTTCAGTGGAATTAGTGCAACAATGATGGATACAGTGAAGAAAAGACATAAATCTTTTCACTGGACTGAAGAGGCTGAAAAGAGTTTCAATTTGTTGAAACGGAAGATTATGGAACAACCAATTCTGGTGTTGCCGGATTTTCAAAACACATTTCAGGTAAAATGTGATGCAAGCGGGTTTGCAATAGGAGCAGTCTTAAGTCAAGATGACAGACCGATTGCATATTTCAGCGAGAAGGTGAATGAAGCGAAGGTGAAATATTCCACATATGACAAGGAATTTTATGCCATCATCCAGGCATTGAAGAAATGGAGGCACTATTTAATTCCAAAGGAATTTGTTTTATATAGTGATAACCATGCATTGCAGTTTGTGACTCAATAGGAAAATTTGAATCAGAGGCATGTTAAATGGGTTGAATACATGCAGAATTTCACTTTTGTGATAAAACGTATTTCTAGTACTGCTAATAAAGTTGTCGATGCTTTGAGCAGGAAGTGTTTGTTGTTGCAGTAGTTCAAAGTCAATACGTTAGGTTTTGATGATCTTAGGGACATGTACGCAGATGATCCAGAATTTAAGGAAGCGTACGAAGCAACTGAGAACCCAATTCTCAGAGATGGCAGCAAATGGGCCAAATACATGATCTAGGAAGGGTTGTTGTTTAAGGGCAATCAGTTGTGTATTCCAAGTTGCTCCATGAGGGAGAACTTGCTGAAGGAGAAACATAGCGGAGGATTGGCTGGATATTTCGATCATGATAAAACATTCGCAAAGCTAAGCGAGTCATACTTTTGGCCAGGGATGCGATCAGAGGTCAAGAGGTTTGTAGACCGATGCAGAATTTGCCAGCATTCAAAAGGAAGGAAGCAGAATGCGGGTTTCTATCAACCATTGCCCATACCTGAGAGGTCGTGGGATGAAATCAGCATGGATTTCGTATTATGATTGCCAAGGACGCAAAGAGGATTTGATTTAGTATTTGTGGTAATGGATAGGTTTTCCAAGATGGCACATTTTATCCCATGCCAGAAAACCAATGATGCGACTCACATCACAAATCTGTTTTTCAAAGAGGTCGTTCGACTTCAGGGCTTGCGAAGGAGTATAGTCTCGGACAAAGATACAAAGTTCATAGGACATTTCTGGAGGACACTCTGGAAGAAGATAGGGACTAACTTGATGTTTAGTTCTGCCTATCATCCTCATACGGATGGATAGACATAAGTGGTGAACAAAAGTCTGGGAGACATGCTGAGGAGCCTGGTGATGGAGCACCACAGCAGTTGGGACAATGTATTGCCGCAGGCAGAGTTCGCATATAATGACTCAGTGAACAGGAGCACAGGCCAGAGTCCATTTCAGATTGTGTATGGCATGCAGCCGAGAGGAGTTTCTGAATTGAGAGATTTGGAACAGACTACTACTAGGAGCGCTAGTGCAGAAGAATTCACGGAGGCGATGAAAGAACTTCATAGCCAGGTGAAGGAGCGACTGCAGAATTCAAGTCAGAAATATAAGTAGAGAGCAGATCAGCATAAAAGGAAACTTCAATTTGAGTTTGGTGACTTGATTCTAGCGCACTTGAGAAGAGAAAGGTTCCTGAGGGGAACATACAATAAATTCAAGATGAAGAAAATCAGACCATGTAATGTCTTGAAGAAAATTAGAGAGAATGCTTATGAAATTGAATTACCCGATGGGGTCGGAATTTATTCGATATTCAATGTCTCAGATTTATACCCATACAAAACTAAGGAAGCAGGAACAAATGATGAATAGTCAGAGGTTCAGTGGCAAAAGCAAATGCCAGTTCTAGAGAAGCCACAGATGGAGTGCATACTGGACAAGAGAGTCAGCAAGAAAACCAGAAGGAAAGAATACTTTGAATATTTGGTTAAGTGGAAGGGCCATCCAGTTGAAGATGCCAGCTGGGAGACTGAAGCATAGATTCTGAAGCATGGACAGATCATACATGAGCTCATGGATAGGAGCCCATGAAAGTTTTCAAGTGAGGGAGTATGATGCAGGAGCATCCCTCACGTCAAGCGAGCCAGTGCAGAAGACAAAGGACAACTGAACGAACCCAGCTGTATTTTTAAATTTTCCCTTGAAGTTTATACGCCAAATATAAATGAGATCATTTATTGAAGGTGCCTTGGTATAATGTAATCAGACCTTGAGCGCCCTGCTCTCGTCTGAAGTAGATAGAGGCATTTAATATAGTTAATGCAGGTAGATAGATATTTAATATTAGATTAGATAGTTTTAGAAAAAAAGAGGGAAACAGGATATAGACACCCTCGTTGTGCATTGTAACATAATCCTAAGCATTGAGAAGAGAAACAGAGAGAGTTGTGTAAGAACACCCATGTACAGGTCTTGAATTAATAGAAGAAAATTCATTCAAATTCATGGGGTTGTGTTATTCTCTGTGTATGTTTGTTGATTGATATGCTCATGAGTATTTTCTTCCTGCTATGCATTTGTTGTTATGTTGTGTATATGACTTCACATGTTGAGATTGAAATCTGAGAAAGGAAGTAGAAGAAATGAGTTTCAATTGTTTCTCTATCTGAGTAAGGATTCCTGCAAGGAGTGCGTTGATAGAAGGCTTAGATAGTTTAACTCTTGTTCTCGTTCACCCAGAAGTGAAATTGGGTTATACAAGCGGTTCAAGGAGTGCACAGGCCAAGGAGAGTCTCAGTCATGAATCTTAGTGAAGTATTGAAGGACTGCTGTTGCAGGTGTGCACAGATTTGAAAGAACTCAACACTTGGAGGTGTTTGAGAACTGCCGCAAGGAGTGCGTGCAAGGACCCTTTTTGAGGTTGAAAGTGTGAGAAAGCTCAGTAGGGATAAGGATTTCAAGCTCATCGAAGAGAAGCACTAGAATTTTTTGCTATGGAGTGTTTAAAATAGGCGTTGCACAGTTTCACCGTAGGTGGGCAAGCTCCATGGAGAAATACTTGGTCATTTTCAAGGAATTGCCAAAAGGAGGAAATCGACTGTCGGGATCTTATGGAGAGGATTTGTGAAATATCATCAGCCGTTGGATCTGCCAAAGAAGCGAGGAGGTTACGGTCAAGTTCGGATTCCAAGATCGAGGGGTTGTGAGTCATTGGATCGCTGGTCAGTTAATAGTCAACCGTTTGGTTCGACAGCAGTTGCACAGGATTTAGGTCCCCGCTAGTAGAGGGAATCCTCTGAGAAGACATCAGGCTTTTGGTCATTGGGGTTCACACAAGTGAAGTGGTTAGACTTTGCGTTTGGGCGAAGTCTGAGGTTTGATTTGAATCGTCCATCATTTGGGATGCGTGTCAGAAGATCTAACGAAGTAGAGGCTCACGAGAGCAGAAGATTGGGAATTTCCATAGGAAAAATCCCGGGTGGTGAACATCGAGGTGTCGGGAGTCAGTAATCGGAATTCCTGAGGGCGTGAGAATCAGGACATCAGAAGTCTCGAAATCCCGAGTAAATCAGAGCCGTCCATCTTGAGGGGACGCATGGCAGAAATCGGAGCCATCGTGAAAATTCCTAACAAGGAAGTCATCCATCGGTGTTTGGGTCATCGGGATATCGGGGATCCTGGGGACAAGGTGTTTATGCATTTTTGAATCGCGAAGATCGAAACCTCGATGAGGAATATGACTGTGGTCATATAAGGGGAGGTCACGTGGACCAAGAGCTTAGCCTGGAGGGCTAACGAAGATTTGAGTGCATCGGGATTTTGAAGTCAGAAACCCCGATGAGAAGGAATATAAGGTCGTGGTCTTATAGAAAGCGGTTGTGCAGACTAAAGGCTTAGCCAAGTGGGGCTAAGGCAAAAAAGGGGCGTATCGGGGATCAGTAAAACAAGTTGTTCGGACATCCCAAGTGCCAAAATTCCGATAGGAGGAACCCCGATAACAAAAGGCCAGTGTTGATTTAAAAGAAAGAAAGACCCCCGAGAGAGAGTTGATGTGGGTTAAAATTTCCCGATAGGGAATTAGAAGAACCTTTCAGTTCTTTAGGCCGAGGAAGGAGGAAGGATCCTTTGAGCTGACGTGCCTAGCAGGCGTGCCTGCATCACTCCTCTAAGTGGAACATCATAGTTAACCTTCAATAGTTTTAACTCAAGCTCTAGTTAAATAATGTCAATCATTGATACAAGTTTAAAAATTCTTTTCTTAAATAAAATCTCTCATACATCAACATCACCCTCAATTTCTTCATTATCTTGATTATGTTCCATATCCTTATGTTTTTGGTATGCTTTAAGCATTGCAAATATCTTTCCATTTAGCTATTTTTTTTCTCTCCATCACAAGTTTGATGACAATGCCCATTTAATAAGTGTTTCACCTTGGAAAGAAGTCTCAATTACACTTCTTTCCATTTAAAATAGAGAACCTTGTGGAATTTACCAAGCTACCATTGATGAAACATTTTATAAAAATATAAAAATTCAATAAATGCGAATAATTATATTTTAAATTTAACTTTATTCATAACTAAAATTTTAGGAATTTAAAGATTTAAAACCAAAACCCCATATATATTATTGTTAATATCTTAAAAAATGATTGGTTGGAAATAAAGATAAAAGAGTTAAATAACCAAACAATAATACAAGGAAAACCTACAATATTAAACATGACTATATTTTTATATTCAAAATAATTCAACTACCGTCTAAAAAGAATAATAATAAGTAACAAATGTAATATCCAAATTCCATGTAAGTAAAAGACATCTCCACTAATTTTAAGTTGGAACCAATAGTTAAGTTGGAGTAATAATAAGTAACAAATGTAATATATCCAAATTCCATGCAAGTAAAATGTTAAATAAACAATAAGTAATTATAACATAACCAAACTTGAAATATTAGTTCATAACAAGTTAACTTTGCCACTATTTTACCACCAATTATGAGAAATCATATTATGAGAAATCAAATATATACATAAGACAAATTGCTATTTTGAATTCCAAAATTATGAAATATATATATATATATATATATATATATATATATA
>JASDQU010818105.1:4450-16059 GCA_032191745.1 Picea mariana
AACACATTATATATATATATATATATATATATATATATATATATATATATATATTGAGTTTCCCCATTTCCAAATTTTTTGGGGGTCACGTTTCCATTTCAGAAACGCATACCCGTTTCCCCGTATCATGTAGCTTAGAATAGAAGGTTAGTTATGGCCAAAAATGAAGGTTATACCATTTTCAACAACCCATTCCATTCTTTTGGGCATACTTAATGTTTGATTGTATCCTTTAGGCACTCATTGAGTACTCTTTTATTTCTTTTGCATTTCTCTCAAAGATGCTTTAAGCACTCACCATGTACTCTTTATTTCTTTTTAATTTCACTAAAAGATGCTTTAACACCTCAAATTTTCACTCATCTTTGTACTTTTTATAGTTCCATTGGGCAATTATGGCTACTAGTGGACATTAATATTTAAATCAATTCCAAGGTGTTTGAATAGTTGTATCAATATATTTTAATTCTTTGTAAATTACTTTTTTTTTTTCTAAATCTCTCTCCCTCTTGATATATCCCTTTCCCTGTTTTGAAATTTTTTGAAGAAGTCATTTCAGAAAGTCATACCCATTCCGGAAACCCAAACTGATGCCAAATTTCAGGTGCTTATATTAGGAAAATGGATCTAACAATAAAGGAAAAGAGTATTCAGTCCACTTAATAATGGATCATTATGAGTTCCATGTGTAGGAGATCTAAATCCCTCTCACAACCTTGGCTTTTTCATGATAGAGAAGTGACTCCCTGCAATGGAAGATTGATTGATCGATTGCCTTTACAAGTCCAAAAAGTCTAGAGAATATTGAGCCAGAAAAAAAGGGGCAAGACCTTTGACACCTATCAAAGAAAGCCTCCGTCTCAATTTTCACCTATCAAACAATGAGAAACAGGGAAGGGTGAGTGCCAATGTTGTATATTTGTAAATTGATAATGGAGAATCGTATATGCTTACGGGGGACACACATATCTCAGCTATAGAGTGAGGGCATCAAATGGGGCTTGACAACAAGGGAACAAACCTCTCAGATAATGAAGATTTGGGTCAGAAGGCCATGTTCAGAAGAGACACTGTCAGGGACATTTGGCCAATTGAGCAACAAACATTTGACAGCATATGTGATATCCACTACAACACGATTTAGGGTATTGACTTGGTAACTGGTTGGTAAGGTGCACTACCATACTTTTATTCTGTAGTTCATTATGGAGCTTGAGATTTTCTGAGGGTACTGCTTGTCTCTGTGGAAGGAACCCATGGGTTGTCCATAGAATTGTCTACAGGTATGTCTGCCAAGGCAGATATAGTACTGACTCCTTTGTTTGTTACTACAGTCGGAGTCAGCTAAGAGAAAATTATTGGGACCCATGCAACATCATCTTTTTGGCTACAGGGGCGCTTTTGTCTGCGGTTCTAGTTTAACACCATGGCTCATGTAACTAGGCATTGCAATTCAACCCTTGTGACCCTATGGCGGAGTTGAAACCTGAAACAGTGGTAGGAGAATGTTTCTTGGTTTCCTCTCCTAGGTGACTTTACCCAGCTCTAGATTTGTGTTTCTTAATGGAGTTCATTATGATCTTTGTGGCCTACTGCGGCAATCGGCTGCATTGTAAAATAGGTTCCTTGTGTATCGGTTTTTCAGCATTGTTTCCTCTACATGTTCTTTCATGACCATTCATCTCCACAGTCTAGGGCTTTTTCTGTTAGTCTGTTCTTCTGTAATTTAGCTTTGATGTTACCTTATGTGGTTTGAGCCAGTATGTCTGCACTGAGAGATGGATACTCGCATGACCATTTGTCTTCTTTATTCACAATTAAAACATAAAAACACATTCGGAAAGAATGACAAACCCGAATTGATGTTCCAGAAAGTAAGTTCAGTGTAGCAAAGCTGCCTTCAGTAGCTGCAGTCTCAACTTCTGCCTGCCTGGCAATGCTCAAAAATACTTCCTGTAAAGTCGAAAGACTCAACTGAATGTCTGAAATCCCTAGCTCTTGTTCTCTGTCTTGCAGTTCTGCAAAGAAATCCTGAAATGGATGGAACTCTTAGTCCCTGATCAATTTCAAAATACCTACTAGACTACTTGATCATTTGCATTACCAGAAGATTGCAATAGGTTATTAAAAGATTTTTTAAGTCAGGAATTGAATGCTTCTGGAATTCAGCACATACTTTGACTAAACAAAAATAGCTTCAACATGATGGAGTAGAAGGAAAAGGAACAGTAAAAACTAAAAAGTAATATGGATCATTTAGAAATAAATACCATCAACTGTTGCTCTTTTTCATGGGGAATGATAAATGTTATGTAGGCTTTGTTCTCTTGCTTTGGTTCTACATTCAAATGCTGCCAAGTAACATTCACCAAATATTTATTAAATCAGAATAGATATGGAAGTCTTGAAACCGTTGTTTTAGGGAGGAACAGATTAGAGTATGCATGTACTTACCTCTCTAAAGAAATGTTTCACTGGCTCACTCTGGTGTCCACTGCCTTCTCTTAGCAAGGAATCATTCCCATTTTGCAAATAATTGTTTCCTGTTGTTTCTTTTTTCACGCTTACATTTACAACGAATCCAGACCCAAAGCGGGATTTCAACCGAACTGAAGTGCCAATGCATCGTAGCTTCCCTCTGGCCATGATGGCTATTCGATCACTCAGTATATCAGCTTCTTCCATTGAATGGGTTGTCAAGACTATGGCCCGACCCTTCTTAGTATCCTCAATGATGTCCCATACATATCTCCGTGTAACAGGGTCCATGCCAGTAGTCTGTACAAACATATATCGATCAATCAAAACAAAAGAATAAATCTTTGTAGTGTTCTGTAGATTCTGTCTTAATGAATGTGCAAAAAAAGTTTAAGCTCTTTTCTATTTTTCTTTGAACAATATAGGTCTCTCATCTCATAAATTAATAATCAGATGAAGAAAGTAGTTATATACCAAAGACTTTACGGGTCAAGATGCTCAAAATAATTTTCCTTACAGCATTACTTTATAAACAATTTAAATTTTTAATGTTAATCTAAAATAAGAAGGGAGTTCACCATAGAACTGTAAAATGAAACGCAATAGGGAATGAAAAGCACGGGTAAAGTTATTTACACGTGGCTCCGCTTAAAATAGCTAATCAGATGACAAGGAGGCAGCTAAAAATGAGTAGACAAGGGTATCAGGACAAATGCAGACAGTGCTAGATAGTTTGGTCTCCATCTAAGATGATCTGGAAGAAAATATGTGCACTCTAACTTTCTCTAAGATTGATAGCGAAATGGAGGAAAACATGCATGTATAATATATACTCTTTGTCTATGCAAGGATCAAATTTATTAAGTTTCTTGTAACCATATGTCATGCTACAAGGTGAAGTAGGTTTAATCTATTTTAATGGTTAATTGGTGGCCACTAGATCAATTCCGTGGGAATCATCATGTGCAAAAACTACATTGTCTCCTGGGTTTGCAGAACCGAGGTGTCAATCACTTGCGGAACTTGCTTTGCAATTGCTCCTTATCAAGATAACGACTAAGGCATCTAAGATTCTAAACATACAACAGGAAAGTAGTATCCATGAAGATTAGCGATTTGCAATAGAATAAAGAATATGTGACCAATTGCCTTATCTAGATCTCCATGCAGGACTAGTCTAGGGAAAAAGCCGTACTTTGGTAAAGAAACAATTTCAAAGAATTCAACTGATGTTTTATAGATGTTAACAGAGTGGAATATGACTGGAAATACCGGTTCATCAAAGAAAACCAGTTTAGGATCTCCTATAAGGGCTATTGCCACACTAAGGCGCCGCTTCATTCCTCCACTGTAGTTGCCGGCCTGGATATGAGCTGCTTCTAACAACTTTACTTGTGATAACAAGTTCTCTGCATCCTGCATTATAAGAACCAAAATTTCCTCATCATGTGCATGGTGATTTTGTAAAAGATTCGACCTTGGAGACACGGTGACGAGCAATCAATTTCAAGAATAGGAAACGGGAAACTTCAATTTCCAAGAAAGCCAAAGCCATTAAGAACATACAGATTTAATGGCAGGTTTTGGCATGCCTTTGATGCTAGCAAATAGATGTAAGTGTTCTTGAGCTGATAGAGCATCCCACAGAATATCAAACTGCAGACAAAATGCAAATTAGAACACTTCGTATTGCAGTGACTATGCACAAATATATGAAGCTCTATACAAATACATAAGATCTTCAGGCATAACTGCATCTCATTTACTTTGATGTTAGTAAGAGAGGGTTGTACCTGAGGACAGACTCCAATTAGACTTCGAATGTTGGACATTCCACTCGTGCTTTTGATAGAATGCCCATAGATCAGTGCTGTAATTGATGAACCAACACATCAACAAGACTTGGATGAATGTTTAAACTAGGCATTCCTATAAGTGGAACTCAAAGCAAGAGTGGAAAAATATGATATTAAATTTTCTGACCAGAGACTGAATTCAATGTGCAATACTTTTACTCTTATGATGAGAACTTAAAATAATCATTATACACCAAGAAATAATATTAAGCATTATTAGAGCAAGATGACAGACCAGACCATTCTGTTGATAATTTATGACCCAGATCAGATGAGACAGACAGTATCTTTCGCAAGCTACACAATAAAATTTGTTGTGTAATCCATGACGATAAAATGAAAAGTAAAGCTCAGGGAAACGCATCTCGTAAGAGCAAATTACCGTCACCAGCTGTGATTGGAGTAATTCCAGTCAGGCAGTTGATTGTAGTCGTTTTCCCAGCTCCATTGGGTCCAAGGAGACAGAATAGCTTATCTTTCTCAATGTTTATCCACAAGCCCTAAAATTTGGTCAGATAAAAAGGAAGAAGAAGATAAACTCTAATCAGAATTGGCAAGGTATTTTTCCGTCAATCTTCAATTCTATGCTGCTCAGTCATGTAAGGAAGTAAAAAATATCCAATGCCACTCTTCTGTGTTATGTACCTTTACAGCATGATAGGGAGCCGTTTTTCTGCATTTGCAGCAACCAACCATACTTCTTATACCAGGGAATGTCTTGATAAGGCCACGGACTTGGACAGCCACATTTGGATCCATCTTATTCTCCGTTACTTGCTGTCTGACTAATGATTCTTCTGTGGCAACATCTTCATCATTAGGACTACTTCCATATAATGGTGGAACAGATCCTGTACAGCTACAACAACCACCGCCTGCGGAAATCAAATATGCTTTAGTGACGCATATCCAAGATAGGTGTCATTTGCTCTAGAGACTAGAACAACATCAGTGAAAAGGAAATTACAATCTGAAAAAAAAAAAAAATCCACATTACCTTCTACTTGATTGCTAGCTTTTCCAGTCCAATAGGATGTCTTCAAAAAGTAAAACCAAGACTTTCCAACACCGTTCACATCTGGCAGCACATTGTCAAAGTAGATGGCCAGAATAAACCAGAGAAAGAATGTTGCAGTGAGCCACTGGAAAATACCATCCTGGGAACAGGGTGTATCCCTCATGTCATGTTTTTAAATTAAGTAAAACCAGATGGGCGACAACCATTAACCCATTCACCAAGCGGTTCAGTTATCTACGATAGAGCTCGTAAACTACTAAAATGCTTAGTAACTTAGTACAAATTATCTAAATATAAATCGGAGCCTTGGAAATGTGCAAATGTACAATTCACATATCATTTGACCAGAAAAAGAAATTGGCAGATGGAGATAATACAGATGAAATCAGCTGAACAAACCATTGTAATCACACAGCTAGAATCTGCCGAAGGACACTTTGATCTACTAGACCAGCTGATCCCTTCATCTTGTTCTGTAGCTGTCGCATCTCCTAGCAAGTTTAGGCCTTGAGCAAAGAGATTTGGAGGGAATATGGACCAGATGGTACGGTAAGTATTCGAAAAATTATCTGAATATGGAAATCCAAATGTTGTAACAAGCTGCACAAAAATTAAGATACCTATATTAGGCGTTTGGGATTATATGAATTCCGCGGGGTTGTGCAAAATATTAGCTTTAAGGAGATTGTACAAAAAATTGAGACACGGACATAAAGCAAAAACACCCACAGTTAAAACCAAACCTGAGTTATGAACCCGATTATGTAGACGCAGAATCCGACAGTGGTGGCAGATGAAGCTTTGCTTATAAAGGTGGACAGCATGAAGGAGAATCCAACCTGTTGCATGGTCCATATCAAGTATCTGTTATTCATGCCTCTAGGACTGGAGTCATAATATTATAGTGTCCGTTTATACTTCTCCCTCTTTTGTCCCTTAGTTTAAAGGCCATTCATCTCTGCAAGGTGAAACCTGTGTTTTTAATTTGGTGTTTGCTATTTGAATGGTAACACATTAACATGTGGGCATTCAATATAAATGTCTAGACTAACTATATACATACAAGATTTTCTTTTTATTCGGAGAAATTTAAATAATAGATACTTTCAGGTATTTTTATGCATCCAAGTACATAATGGTATGTGATGATCATTATGTGCGCTCGTGTTTTTTGAAATAATATTGGTGACCTCGATGTGTATTTGAAATTTCTTCTTTTTCTTTTGAAAAAAATCAAATTCTTTTACAGGTTTGAAAATATTTGGAATGGATGTTCATGCACTCACCATGTTGAACTGAAAGAGAAAGAATAGAAGGAACACAATTACGAAGCTGTTTTTGAGGAAAAAGTTGAACTGGAACATCATTCCGAAGAGGAGTAAGAGAATCACAGATACAAGTGTGAGGAAACCGTCCCAAGTCAGCCAAGTCAACCAGTAGGCTGAATCATAAAGTCCCATAATAAACATTGCCTGTCGGATCCCAAAAGACACTTAGATAACAATGCCTTTACCAGCTTGCAAAGTTGTTTAATGCAATCGATATTCAAATTAAAAGAAGCATTTTCCTGTATCAATTTAAATTCTGCATCAAGAGACAAATCTTATTGAAATATGTCCTATAGCGTTGGAAAAGTTTTATGGACAACAAAATATCATAGACATAAATCATACCTGACGAAGCTTAAGCTCCTTTTCAGCAACTATAGAACCCAGTTGCATCACAAACCCGAACATTGCAGCTGCAAGAAAAAATGTAGGCCCCGTAGATCCAACAATAGAGAGAGTTTTAATAGCTGGATGTGGAAATTCCTTCAGTCCTACAGTCCAGCTCAAGTTCGAATCTGCATCCAATGATGAAAATGTTGTATAATATGCACTATCAACTAGGGAATGAAAGAACAAACTACGACATTAACCAGCTTGCCATATAACAGAAGATAACCAGACTGCTACACTGTATCCAGGGACATAGATTTTGACCAAATCATTTTCACAACTATTCCATTTAGATCGTTAAGTAGAGTCCTTATAGAATTAGATTATACATAACTTTGTCACTATCAGTAATACAAACATTTCTCTGAGTTTGGAATCTCAATTAAACAATAGATATCCGTTATTGAAATGACCTAACTTATATCTGCTGGCTAGAATACGGGCCATTCATAATCAAAGAATGAGGGTAGTGACTATACTACAGTAAGAGTAGCATGACTTAAGAGTGCTTTAATGATGAAATTGAAAGCTTTGATAATCCTGGTTCAGTAATAAACTGATCTACATCTTCATATATGTAGATTGTAATTTTCTTTCTGTAAAAATTTAGATTGTAATTGATTTACATCTTCATATATGTAGATTGTAATTTTCTTTCTGTAAAAATTTAGATTGTAATTTTCTTTTTGTAAAAATTGGATGGTGTTAGATTATCATAGAGAAAATAAAAACTAAAATTTATGGGATTAATTTAATTGATTATTACATATTTTATTAAAATAAAATTCATGAAATTAATTTAATTAATTATTAGATATTTGATTAATTTCATATTAATAAATGTTTGACACAGATGATATTATAAATCATCTTTATCTCACAACATAAATGTAATAAAAAAATAATATATTTTTTTCACTTTATATTTGATTATAAAGTCCACACAACTCGCCTTAAATGATATTATAAATCATCTTTATCTCACAACATAAATGTAAATAAAAAAATAATATATTTTTTTCACTTTACATTTGATTATAAAGTCCACACAAGTCAGCTTAAACATCTAGTATAGAAATAACCGATGTGAAAACATGCTCACCTATGTTATGTTTATTAAAATGAGATTAAAACCATACAAATTTCAAGCATTTTATTTATGTATTAAGCATTCTATTTATTGTTAATGGTTATGAAAATTACCCTCAACTATATATTATTTAAAATTTTAAATTATATATATATATATATATATATATATATAATTTAAACTTAATTTTTTTTAAATATTTAATTAATTTTATATTAATAAATATTTAATTTATTAATAAAATTATTAAAAATACTATCCATAAATATTAAAAAAAATTCAATAAATTCCAAACAAAATAAAAATAAAATAAAGTACAACTAACTTCCATTTTCCATTTTTGGCAACTATCATATACTTCACTTGCTGGGCAACTCAGCTACTTGCATAATTCGGGTATTTCACTAATTGTGTATTAATAAATGTCCAATTCATTAATAAAATTATTAAAAATACTATCCAAAAATATTAAAAAAATCCATTAAGTTCTTTGAAAAAACAGAATACAAACAAATGGAGTAAAACTAACTCTCTAGCGTGTTTCCATGTTTCCATTGGAATATAGTTCCCCAAGAAAATCCAGACACTTCCCCAATCCCATTTTTGGCAACTAGCATACTTCACTTGCTGGGCAACTCGGCTACTTACATAATTCCAGATACTTGCTTGGACCTCCAACATCAGTTGGATCAACAATGTTGCGTCTGGGCTCCCTCTCACCCACAACTATCCTCCTTTCCAGTTACCTGATTGCGCTTGTGCCTTTTGTGGTTGTTGCAATTGAAGAAGAAAGCTGCATCCTACTCACTGCTCATTTATACTTCACTGGGTCTGAAGGGCGTATCTCACTGGGTTTAAATCTTCTTGTACTGTTGCTGGTTCCATGTGACTCAGTTCGGCCGTTATATAATTTAACCTGCCTGCATGCATTCCGTACCTACAGTTTCTGTGGATAAATCCTACACTTACACCTTAACTAGGTAACATGGGTAGGGTAGTTATAAGACAAAGTCACAATAATGAAGGGAAGGGAAGCAGACCGTTGGTCTCAGCCGGTGTGTCTAACTGAGTTAGTGCTACCATACCCACAACTGATTTGATTTGATGCCACCAATTGAGCCTCCGCATCTCATTCATTAAGCAATGACGGCAGCAGCAACGGAGGGGAAGGCAATATCCCAATTCAAAATACTTGCCCACAATATAGCATATCATTTTTTTTCAAATCAGAAGCTCTCTTTTTTCTTTGGGCTCGAATGCAGTCAATCTCTGGACATTTCGCTTCGGGACTGTCAGGTCAGGATACAGAATGAGTTGAGAATAAACTTGGATTGTTATTGATAAACTCCTACCGATCTAGTCCCACCTTGTTCGCAACATAAGCTCCTCGCACCTTCCACCGGAGGCAGTCGTTCAGTTTCCAAATACGCGCCATTTAACTTTCCCGTGTTTTCTCTTGAGATGTTTTAGGCTTTTAATATGACCGAGATATTAAAGATGATTGCGACAGGGTGAAATACATCGCCAAAAACCAGCATTAACTCCATATTCTCTCATATATAACTTTTCAAATTCAATGAAATTTGAAAATCAAGTCTAATTAATTAGAACATTATTGGTGAAAATATGCATATATTAATTACGTCGAAAGGCCTACATCTATTGACAATGAGCACAATTAATCATCTTTTAATCTAAAATTCTAGTATCATGGCTAACAATTGAAGATGTTGACATATTCTTGGTCGTCCTCCCAAATCAATGAATGTGATTTCCTCTTCATAACTTCCTTGTATTTTTGAATGCATCTGTTACCCTGTTTACCTTTTAACATTTACCTACTCATATTAAGAAATTATTGTAGTACTATATGATTGTCACATTTTCTGGTTGTGCGTTTCATTTTCTGGCTATGTGTTTCATTTTCTGTCCACGCCTTTCGGAGTTAATCAGCCACGGTTTTTCTGTCCCATATATTAATTTATAATATTTATATAAGTTATTTTAATATTATATCATGCATTATATTATAATAATTATATAATTATAATTTATAATATTTATATGTCTGCAGTTTTGAAATTATAGTTGTTTTTGGGGAATAATACTTCTTCAACCAATTGATTTGAGAGATTTTGAGTTTGATAAGTAAAAGTTGATTTGAGAAATAATAATTAATATCATTATTATTAATTAAAAAAAATATTTTTCATTTTTTAAATCAATCCAAAATAATAATTGTTACATTTTTTAGCACTCCACCACCTATTCCAAAAACTCAGCGTAACAAAGGGAGGCCCCCCAAAATCACCATAGAGATCCTTTACGATTATATGGAATCACTAGAAAAAAGAGAGAAGAGAGAGATAAAAAAAAATTAAAGATACCATTCAAACTTAAATAGAGGATAGATTCTTAGGGTTCAAAAGTGAATTGCACAGAATGAAGGAGAGGATTCAAGAAAAGGAAAAACATAAACAATCAACCCAAGAAAGAGGGGTTGAAGAAAATCACAACTTGAGAGATAGGATTAAAGAGCTAGAAGAAAAACTAACCAACAATTTGACCCTCACTAATATGGAAAACATATTGGATATCAAACCCATCAAAGAGGAAATGAATATGCTAACCATGAGCTAACAATAGTAAAAGAAGAATTAAATAATAAATCACAAATTGATACAACTTACCCCATAGAAGGAAAGAGGCTAGGAAAAACAATTGATCACAAAGATAGGTTGATCAGTGTCAAAGTAAGTTGTAATGACCATAAATATAGCATACTTAGTAAATCTCTGAGCTTAAAAGGGTCGGGAATATTTATAAATGAAGACCTCATTCCTAAAGACCAAGATAAATTAAGGAAGGAAATTCAAAAGGTAAAAGAAGCCATGAAAGAAGGAAAATAGGCAATAATTAGAAATCAAAAACTATTGTTAGGGATAGAGACCAGAAGGATAATAATAGGAATTTGGGACACTCCGGATCCTTTTTTGGAAAATTCATGGTTTTCCATCGCGCAAAGGTCCTATGATAAGTTGGATCCCGACTGATATTGATATTATTTGTCTAGTTGAAACTTGGGAGCATGATGAGTCTAAGGTCCCTAACATAGAAGGATTTGTCTTGTGGTCGGCATGGAACGAAAAATCCTACCATAGAGGGATAGGAGGCATAGCTTGTTATATTAGAAAGAGCATTTCTCCTCACATTCAACTTCATAAGATTGACCCTCTCAATCAGTACATTTGAATAGAAATTTGAGACACCAATGCTAAGAAGATGTATATAGAAATTTTCTATTTTGCACCTATTAATTCTACTTTTTATAAGAAAAACAATCTAGATAACAATTGTCCCTATAATAATTTAGAACAAGATATTTATAGTTTGAAAAATGAAGGTAATATCCTCCTGTTAGGAGACTTTAATGCTAGGACTGCAACTAA